>OU383776.1:0-223926 GCA_910950805.1 Acrocephalus scirpaceus scirpaceus | reverse complement strand
CCGGCCCCGAGTGGGGCTCCAGCGGGGGCAGGGGGCGCCGGGCTGGGCACAAAGGCTTTATTATCCGGCACCCCGAGCCCCGCGGCTGCGGGGAAAGAAAGAGATAGAGGGGACAGAGAAGGGGTCAGAAAGGGATGAGATCGGGTAGGGAGAAGGGTTGGGGACAAGGAGTGGGAAAGGCCGGGTGCGGAGGGATGATTGAGAGGAGTGGAAAAGGAGGGAGAACAGAGGGGGAAAGGAAGGGAGAACAGAGGGGGGAATAGAGGGGAACAGAGGGGGAAAGGAAGGGGGAACAGAGGGGGAGCAGAGGGGGGGAAAGAGGGGGAACAGAGGAGGGAACAGAGGGGGAAAGGAGAGGAAAAGGAGGGGGAACAGAGGGGGGAACAGAGAGGGGGGAAAAGAGGGGGAAAGGAAGGGAGAACAGAGGGAAAAGGAGGGGGAACAGAGGGAGAAAAGAGAGGGGGAGAACAGAGGGGGAAAGGAGGGGGAACAGAGGAGGAACAGAGAGGGAAAGGAAGGGAGAACAGAGGGGGGGAAAGAGGGGAAAGGAGGGGGAACAGAGGGGGAAAGGAAGGGAGAACAGAGGCGGGAACAGAGGGGGAAAAGAGGGGGAACGGAGGGGGAAAAGAGGGGAAAGGAGGGGGAACAGAGGGGGGAACGGAGAGGGAACAGAGAGGGGGAACAGAGGGGGAAAGGAGAGGAAAAGGAGGGGGAAAAGGGGGGGAAAAGAAGGGAGAACAGAGGGGGAAAAGAGAGGGGGAACAGAGGGGGAGAACAGAGGGGGAAAGGAGGGGGAACAGAGAGGGGGAACAGAGAGGGGGAAAAGAGGGGGAAAAGATGGGGAAAGGAGGGGGAACAGAGGGGGAAAGGAAGGGAGAACAGAGGGGGAAAGGAGAGGAAAAGGAGGGGGAACAGAGAGGGTGAAAAGAGGGGAAAGGAGGGGGAACAGAGAGGGGGAAAAGAGGGGGAACAGAGGGGGAAAGGAAGGGATAACAGAGGGGGCACGGAGGGGGAACAGAGGGGGAAAGGAAGGGAGAACAGAGGGGGGGAAAGGGGTAAAGAGGGGAAAAGGAGGGGAAAAGGAGGGGGAACAGAGAGGGGGAACAGAGAGGGGGAAAAGGGGAAAGGAGGGGGAACAGAGGGGGAAAGGAAGGGAGAACAGAGCGGGGAACAGAGGGGAAAGGAGGGGGAACAGAAGGGGGATCAGAGGGGAAAGGAGGGGGAACAGAGAGGGGGAACGGAGGGGGAACAGAGAGGGGGAACAGAGGGGGAAAGGAGAGGAAAAGGAGGGGGAAAAGCGGGGGAAGAGAGGGGGAGCAGAGGGGGAAAAGAGGGGAAAGGAGGGGGAAAAGAAGGGAGAACAGAGGGAAAAGGAGGGGGAACAGAGGGGGAAAAGAGGGGAAAGGAGGGGGAACAGAAGGGAGAACAGAGGGAAAAGGAGGGGGAACAGAGGGGGAAAAGAGGGGGAAAAGAGGGGGAAAGGAAGGGAGAACAGAGGGAAAAGGAGGGGGAACAGAGGGGGAAAAGAGGGGAAAGGAGAGGAAAAGGAGGGGGAACAGAGGGCGAAAAAGACAGGGGGAACAGAGGGGGAACAGAGAGGGAGAACAGAGGGGGAACAGAGGGGAGTGGGGTTGGGGAAAGGGCAGCGAGAGGGCCGAAAGGAGGGCTGGGGTGGGTTCGGGGATGTGCAGGGGAAGTTTAGAGAGAGTAAAGGAGGCTGGGGGAGAGGGCAGGAGGGGGGCGAGAGAGGAAGAAGCCGGAGGGGTAGAAAAGAGGGGATAAGGGGGGGAAGAAGGAGGAGGATAAGGGCAGGAGAAAGAGGGAAAAGAAAAAGGAGTGGAGGGGTGCTCTCCTGAGCCGCGCCGACGGAGACGCGACCGGCAGCACCCCCCGCCACACACTGAGGGGGAAAATGGCGCCGGGGGCGTGGCCAGGGATTAAATCCCCTCGGGCCCGCCCCGCGCAGCCGCGCTGGGGCCGAGCGCACCTGAGCCGGCCCCGGCCCCGCTCTGAAACCGCCCCTGGGCCCGCCCAGAGACCGCCCCAGGCCCCGCCCCGAACCGCCCCAGAGCCCCGGCCCCGCCCCTGAGACCACCCCGGCCCCGCCCCTGAAACCGCCCCTGGGCCCGCCCAGAGACCGCCCCTGGGGCCGCCTTAGGGCCCGCCCCTGGCACCGCCCCAGAGCCCCGGCCCCGCCCATGAACGCTCCCTCGGCCCCGCCCCTGAGGCCTCCCCGGCCCCGCCCCTGAGGCCTCCCCGGCCCCGCCCCAGAGCCCCGGCCCGGGATGGCGGCGGGATCGTCGCTCCCGGTCCCGGCCCGGGATGGCGGCGGGATCGTCGCTCCGGTCCCGGCCCTTTCACCTGGGCCGGATCGCGGCTGCCACCGGTACCGGCACCGGGGCCTCGGCTCCGGGTCCTGCCGGTGTCTCCGGGGGTCTCGGGCGGGGCCGCCTCTCCCTCGCCGGGCGGGGCTCCGGGCCGGTCCCGCCGCGGCCGCGGGCAGCCGGGGCCGTGCCGGGCCCGGGCAGCCCCCGGGATGCCGCGCTCGGCCCGCCGGGCTGGCTCCGCTCGGAGCCCGAAACCCCTCCCGGGAGCCCAGGGCTTAAGTCTCTTTTGGTGAAGCCAGGCTGACTGAGCCCGGCTCCAAGACCTCCCAAACACAGGACACGGTCTCTGCTTCAAGCCTCTACAATGCACAACTCGATCTCGCTGAGATCCCAAATGCTGTCTCAGGGTCCCCCCGTCTCAAGCCCCCCAAACCAGGACTCGGTGTCTGTTCTGTGCTTGCCCAGAACAGCCCTGTTTGGAGCCCCAAACGCAGCCCTGGCTCTCTGGGAGCCCCAACACTGCTCCAGGCCGTCGGGGTCGGAGCCCCCCGAAGTGCCCCGGGCCATGGCCGGAGCCCAGCTGGGCACCAGCAGCTGCTCCCTCACCCCCCAGTGGGATGGGGAAGAGACAGGAGACAAAAATCCAGTGCAAGGGATGAGATCAGAACAGTTTAATAATGGAAAGCAGGACAAATTTATAATTTATTATTAATGACAACACATAATAACAATGAGAGCAACAAGAGCAGTAAGTACAATAATGAACAGCAGAGAGAGAAAACCCCCTCCACACCCCCCCCCCCTTTAACATTCTAAATCCAAAATGTAATCCAGAGCACCACCAACTCTCAGTGTTGGGGGTTTCCACATTCCTGTTATTTTCTTGGTGTTCCATCCTGGGGATTTGGGGACTAAGGGAGGCACTGGCTGCTCCTCTGAGCAAGGGAAAGGCTCCTGTGCTATTCCCAAAACCAGAACACCTGGAATTAGTGCTCTGGGAGCCCAGTCCAGCCTTCCAGTGACTGAGGGTCACCCAGAGGGCCTTTCCCAGCATTAGATGGAAGTGACATCCTGGTCCAGTGCATTTCCACCAGGATTGGACACTCCTGGCCAAGGTGACACCAGTCCATGAAAATGGGACTGGTGACAATCCAAAGGCGATTTTAGGTTGGAGACTCAAAATCACAAACGCCAATTCTTTCTGGCACCTCTTGCTTAAATGTTGCCCTCTTGGAAGAGGTAACTTAGTGTTTTTACTGGCCACTTTATTGCCAAAGCCAGGGAAAAGCAATCAGCATTCCCTGGGCGCCTCCATCACTTCCAAGGCCACCAGGAGCCTGCCCAGAACTGGCTCCAGGGATGCTGTTAACTCCATTATTCCCAAGGTTTGAGTGACTCTGGCATCATCCCCTCATGTCCCTGAGTGTGCCAGAAAGCCCAGAGCTCTGGGAACTGCAGGCAGCTGTTTTCCCTTCCCAGCTTTTTGGGAGTGTGAGTGAAGGCCCCTTTCCCTGGCCGGCTCTGGGAGTTGTCCCCACCACAGACCCCACACGGACCTTGGGCCCTGCTGGAGCCAATTCCCTTGGCATGGCCCACATCCTACAGGACAAGGGAAAGTGCCCAGCCGGCCCCAGTTCCAGTCAAGAATGTCCCAAGCAGCACTGTGGGGTGTTCCTCTTGCTCTGGAAGGGAAGCCAGGATGAGCCCCATTCCCAGGGCCTGTGCAGGGGCTCCCTGTGGAACAGCACTTCAGTTTTTCAGCCAAGGGCTTTTCCTGGTGCCCTGAGGCTCAGGATGATCCCTACATTTGTCCCTCCCTTATTTCTCACACACTCACACACTCCTGCTCTTTTTGCCCTCCCTCAGGGGCTGCAATTGCCAGTGGGATTTCCCCCTTCTCAGCACACCAGTGTCTCCAGGAAATTGCCAAAGCTGTCCCATTCCTGAGTACAGAGCTCAGGACAAGGGAAGAACAAAGGTTGTAGCACTTACCATCTTTAATTTTCCTTTCCCACAACAACTTGCTCTGGCTCTTTCCATCTCAAAAGGTTCCTTGAGTTTCTTTCAGCCTCAGAGGATTCTGTGAGGAGATTTCACACCTACAAATCAAGATCCCAAACCCAGAGGGTTGTCCATAAAGGTGGAGCAGTGTTGGTTGCTCCAGTGCATTTCCTCCATGTGCACACCTTAAAACCCATTACCCACTTCATCATTACCTTGAGCTGGTGCTGTAACAATGACAAACTGGTTTTCCATGTCCAGAGGCAAGAGATTGTCCTGCTCAGGCTGTGAGACCTTAAACTGCACATTGGTCCGGGGGCTGTGACTGGGATTCCAGCAGGGATTGAGCCTCGTGTGTGTGCAAGCCCAGCGTGGGTCTGGGCAGGTGTTCACTGGGGGAAGCTCTTGCATTATTCCTTGGCCGTTTCTCTCTGGAATATTAAACAAAGAGGGAGGCCTGGTCCTTCACCCAATTACCACAGGGCAGCAAATTACTGCTTCTTGTTTACAAGCTATGAACAAAACTGAGAGCAGCACTGAAAAGGTTGGCAGCTGCTGCTTCACCACACGGTGTCAGCAACAGAGAGAAAACACAAAATGGGTATCCACAACCAAGGACAAAATGATTCCTCCTGCTTTTAGTGGGACCAGGGCCAATTCTGCCCTGGAATGACAAAGAACTTCTCCCTCAGACCCCCCAAAACCCCTGGAAAAGCCAAAGTGCAGCAGGGGAGGGAGGGAGGGAGGGAGGGCACCTCTGCCTCACCTGCTGGGGACAGCACAGCTCCGGCTGCTCCCGGGGACTGGCAATGTGTCTGGAGCCAAAAGCACCTTCCCAGGCTGGAGGGCCTTTCCTAAAGCACCACCTCTGGTTCCCATCCTGCTGGCTTTTCCCTCCCTTGGGAAAAGAAGGGCTTCGTCCAGAGCCTGGAGAAGGAGGAAACAAGGAGGCCCAGCCCAGGGACTGTTCAGGTGAGCCATGGGGGCACACAGAGGCTGTGCAGGGATTTCTGCCCCAGGGGTCACATTCCTTCAAACCCAGTGCAAACTCACTAAAATGACCATTCCAGAAATCTCTCTTAAAGCACAGCACAACCCAAGGAAGAAAATGGAATCAACCCCTTTGTTCCATTGGCCACACACCCCAAATTCCAATGGGACAGACAAGTCCCTCTCCTTGGAAGGCAACGTCTCCTACCTGGCCCTGTGCCTCCCCCGGCCTTTGGTGGCTGCTGTCTCCATCCTCCCACACCTCCTCCTCTTCCTCCTCACCACGGTTGGCTTCCTCATCCTGCAGAGCAAACACAGGGACAGTCACCAGCCTGCTCATCCCAAACCTGGGCAGCAGGGACGGACTGCTGGCACCCTCTGCACCGTCACCCCTCTGCTGGGCAAGGCTCCTGTTCCCACATCCTCTGCCTCCCAAAGCCCTGCTGGGGCTGGGCAGAGCAAAGAAAACGTCTCCCTTCCTGCTGGAAATTTCCTCCTGTGCCCATAAACCCAGAGAAATCGTGGCTGCTCCATCCCTGGAAGTGTCCAAGGCCAGGCTGGACGGGGCCTGGAGCAGCCTGGAATAGTGGAAGGTGTTCCTGGACTGAACTCAGCAGTTCCTGGGTTTCCCTGTGGCTGTGCTTGTATTGTTGTGGCCTGAACATTTTGAACACAGACTGGTTCCTGCCCAAATTACAAAAAGCAGCATTTTCAGTCACATTCCATTGATTCCCCTTTCCCATTTTTAATTCTCTGATAGTCATTATTGTTGCTGCCAGAGAAACAAACAGGTGGGGAAATCTGAGAAACAAAGGACAAAAAATGGCTTTTGTGGCACATTTTTCTTGAGAAATCAATTCTCTTCTTGAAACAGGACTCCAATTTCAATGAGAGCCGAGAATGAGGCTGTCCCCGTTCCCCGCTCGGGTTGTCCCCATTCCCCATCCCCGCTCGGGGCTCTCCCCGTTCCCCATTCCCCGCTGGGGGCTATTCCCGTTCCCCGCTCACCTCCGAGCCCGGCGCAGCCGCCCCCGGTGCCCCCGGCTCGGCCCCGCTGCTCCCCCGCGGGCATCGCCATTGCCGCTCCCGGCTCCGCGCCTGCGCTCCCGGCACAGCGGCCGCGGTTCCTGCCGGGAGCGGCCAAGCCGCGGGCCCCGCATGGCACCTCCCAGCCGTGCTCCCGGCCCAGCTGCATGTCCCGGGGCCGGCCCAGCTGCATGTCCCGGGGCCGGCCCAGCTCCATGTCCCGGTCCAGCTGCATGTCCCGGGGCCGGTCTCGGTCCCGGTGCCGGCGCAGCCGCGGGAAGCGCTCGGAGCGCTCAGGCCGCTGTCCCGGCTGCGCGGGCAGCACAGGGGCACAAAGCGGCAGCCCCGAGGGCTCGGCGGCCACCGCGCGTGCGCGGCGGTTTTGGGGCGCCCCTGAGCCCCGATCCCGTCCCGGCGCAGAGCCCGGATTTGGGGTGTCCCAGCGGCAGGAGACAGCAATCCCCAGGACACAGAGCTGTTTCTGGTTCCTTCATGCACATCATCGTGTCTCACCTTTTCGAGCTCTTTATTGTTTCACTTATATACACAAAACGTTGTGGTTCTATTTTCAAACCCTACGGAACCATATGCAGAATTTCTTACAGTCTAAAATCCTGACTAACTAAAATACTAATAAAACACGGCAGATATGGGGGGTTACTTTAAAACAATTTATATATAAATTAAGAATATTTCTCAATATACAGAAAATGAGAATCTTTGCAGTTTTAAGTATTGTAAAAGAAAGTTCACTCCTTGAGTATTTTTCAAAAGTTTAATAATGGAATAAAAAAGGACAATGTCCAGCCCTGGGGTGTTCCTGGCCAATGAACACGGGTACATTAAGACAGTGTTACCTATATACTGTTACCTTACTAAGGGACATACATATTCATAAGTTTCACTCATTATTCAAATATTCTTGGGAGCTTTTGATGTTGTAGAAACTGTTGTTTTTCCACTCTGACTTATCTATGTGACATCCTGCAGATCAGGTCAACATATTTTATTCCTTCTTGTGGTTCCATCCTGTTATTTCTGATAATGAGGAGTTAACAAATTCTTCTCTAATTCTCCTCCATGCTCTTGGCTTCCTGTGTATGTGTCAGTGAGCCAGGGCTGGGACAAGGACTCATGCTGGAGCTGTTGCCCTTTGGAGCCATTTTAAAGGTCTGATCCTAGAACATTTTGGAGGCTGTTTCCAGAGCTCCGTTTGCAGCTGGATCTCATTCCAAGTGCAGCAGCCCAGGGGAGGGCTCTGATCTCTCCAAACTTGTGCTCCACCAAGCTGCAGGGGTTGCTGGCCCAGACTGGGGCTGGCGCAGGTTTTCCAGGGAACTGGAGATCAGTAAGGACTGGTGCTCTGGAAAGCAAGGACCTCCAGGGACTGGCTTTTTCAAAGCTGAAATGCAGTTTGTAAAAGTAGCCCAAAACTCGAATTCCTGTGGTTTTTGGAGGATGTGAGAACTGGATCACAACTGGCTTTTGTGGTAAGAGGGTCTGAAGAGCTGCATCCCTACATGTGGCGTGATCAGTGTGATTAAAATGAAGTCCCAGCCCCAGAGGCTGATAGTTTCTGCTCATTCCTGTCCCCAGTTGTCCCCAGCATGTTGCTGATCTGGTGGATCTGCTGTTTTCAGGCTGTCCGAGCCCTGGTCACTGCAGTCCCCACACCTGAGACACAGAGAGAGTCCTGGCCAAAGTGGCCAGCATCACTTAAATAGAAATGAAATGTGCCAAACTTGCTGTGGATAGGAACTACTCCATGCTTGCTTCATTTTTAAAATGGTGAGTAAATTCCTGATGCATAACCACTTAACTCTGCCTCTACAGAGAGAGATTTTCCTCACTCCTATTTATGGATTGTTATATACAAACGCACATAACTTTATGCAGAGAAAACAGGAATTAAAAACCAATGCCCTCTGCTACATTAGATTATTATTTTATTGTGGCCATTTATTTTGTGGTAAACCTGCCTTTCCCAGTGTGCTTTGGGGTTTCAGCTATTTGGGAATAATTTCAGCCAACTCTTTGCAGTGAAAATATGTAGGTGGGGAGGAGTGACCTGTACCCCTGGGAAGGGCTGTGGGCATGCCTGGGTCAGGAGCAAATGGTCAGAGCAAATCTTCTCCTGGTTTGAGGCAGGGTCTGGCAACACCACAGCATTCCAAAGAAGACTAATGATTTCCTCCACTGTCACTTGTCCAGGCTCTCTGCATACTGCCATGTCAGTGGATACACCTCTATACCATAGAGGTTTTCCATGTGGGCTTCAAGGCTTTCCTCCAAGTAGTGGTAAACTCAATTTCCATTTTACAGACCTCTATTGCTGGATTGGCTAAAGGACATAACCTCCCTGTGAAATCAGTTCTTAAACAAAAGGTAAACTTTGAACCTTGGACTACAGCTAAAAGATGAGATGCACACTAGATCAATACTTGGCAAATATTAGTCGCATGCCATGGGCAGATACCTCTCTGCTGTACCTCTACATGTTTTAGTGTGCTGGTGCAGCACACATCTTTAGTTTCAAGGGGTTCTTTACAGAACACAACCATTAAATAACTTCTAGTTGCTTTGAAGTGGGGTAATATAGTGTAAAAGTCCAGTAATTCCCTTCCTCTGCAGCCCACCTAGAGCTCAGGGTGCACAAGTGGAATTTTCCCTACCATACCAGCAATTTCCTTTGCCTCAGTGCATTACTTCTGTGAACAGCAGCTTTTAAGAAAATTGTCAAGTTTGAAAGAGGTTCTCTTCCTCAGCAAGCAAGCAGCTGGTTCGCTGTCTCCACTTACATAATAATAATGTAAGTACAAATCGTGCTTCTGTTTTATCAATGGCTGGGTACAACACACATTTTGGATTCAGCATTCCCTGATTGCGCCCATAGGTTAAAAAAAAAGAGAGAAAAAAATAGGAGCATTCAATTTTTTTTCCTCTTTTATAAAGGACTTTGCTATTTGATAGTGAGGCAGGAAACATCTTTCTGTTGCTCCTTTCTGCCTTGGTCTGTAACAACAGTGCGAAGCCCATCATAAGAGTTTGCGTATCAGCCAATATTCTGAGAGTACAAATCCCCAAGACAAAGGCAGGTGGTGTTACGTGCCAGGGAAGCAGCCCGAGAGAAATCAGTGATCCTCAGGAACAAGCCAGATGTGACATGTTCCTGCCCTACACGTGGGAGCTCAGTGCCAGGAGCACCCACAGTGCAGCAGTTTGTGTGCAGTACAAGGGTCCTAGTAACAGCTCCACCCTGGCAGCCTCCTGGCACAGGAAAGCACTGGCAAGAACTGCAGCCCGGCGAGAAAATGCAGCTGCCTTGAGACTGCTTTGTACTCTAAATTCCCAGAGCAACAGAGCTGCTGATGTCCTGTTTGGCAAGGACACCGCTCATGGTGAGCTGTCAGCAGCATTATCATTCCTTCAACAGCTTTTAGAACCTGGAGGAGTTAATCAGGACTTCAGTGCAGAGACAAACACTAGAGAGAGGCAGAATCACTGCTTCTAAGCACAAGTTTGGACCAGAATTTGAATCTCCACCAACATGGATTCCTAGAAGCAAGTTTTTATTCATCTCTCACTTAGATGAAAAAAACCCTCAACAACAAAACTGTCCCTGCTTCCCTAGGAGACTACATTTCCTAAAGATTTTGTGGTTTTCTGTCTAGTGTCTCTCAGGGCTTGAATGCAGGAGCCAGGAAACTCAGCTCAGAGCCAGTTCCTGAATCTCTGGCCTCTGGTGCATTCACCTCAAGCATGGTTTGGTAACACATACCCACTATATATAGTGATACACATTTATTGTAAACAAACATAGGTTTGTGGAGCGCACAAATCATCTCAATTCACCTTATTCTTACCACCAAGTCATCATTTGTCATATGGCAAACACAGTCTTCTATCAGCATCAGCACAAGTACCCAGTTTGGGATTTTTCTTTCTGATAATAAAACCTTATTTCTTCCCCAGGAAGCCACGTGGAGCAGTGCCCAGCCGGGCCTGGTTCTGACAACACTGATGGAACATTCCTTCTAAATTTGCTTAACATCACCTTTCAGAGCTTTCACCTGGCACCATGAGAGAAGAAAGGCACTAAGAAAGTGCCACATCTACTCCTGAACTCCTTTCAGCCCAGCAGGAGGGAGTCTGCTCATATCAGCAGGGAAAGGACTGCTGGGGAAACAGCCTCGGAGAGGCACAGGGCAACTCAAGGCCTTCCAACACCTGTGCACACAGAGGGGCCATCCCAGAGAAGCCAGGATATGTTCTCAGTTTACTAGCATAGCTCTGGAAACTTTTCTGTCAGTGAAGTATAGTTTCAGACATGCAGCACAGCACCAAAATCGTGATTAATCTGGTACTGAAAATAACAAGGTGCCTTTAGAAAGTGCTGGGGGAAAAAAAAGGGACTTAATCTAGCATCCATTACTTCACTAGGTGCTGGATCAGCAAACACACATAAGCTGTACACAGTAACCCTCACTCAGCCTCCTCCTGATCTTGTCCTCAAACCATACTATCTAAAACTGATATTTTAATAAAAACCAACCAAAAACCCCCCAAGACTTCATGTAAATAAAAGCGTAACTTTAAATAACACTTAAAAAGCAACATTAATTCGAACTGCCATATTCATGCCAGCTTTCAGGAGTTAAATAAAAATGTGGTTACAAATTAAATAGAAGCCTTTTTAAGTTTGAAATTCTCAGCCGAGTGGATATATTTTGTCAAATGATGCATTTCAGGAAAACTTCATTTGATGAAAAATTTCCAGTTTGGGTAAAGTTGAGTCAGCCAGTTCTCACAAACCTGTGGCTGCCACTACCTGACTTCGAGAGAACTCCATCCCATGCTCCCATGCTCCCAGCAGGTATAATCAATAATCTTTATGCTTTTCAGCAAAATCCTTTAATTCACACAGTAAGTGCTGCACTAGTACACACTGGGTGAAATCCATGCCTTGTGAAAACCACCAGGAATTCTCCTGCCAGCAGTGCTGCTGTTTCTGTTAGATTTCCTGCCACTGATGATTGCCCAATGGTCCACCTATCTAGATCCCTCTGCAAGGCCTCTCATCCCTTGAGCCCACTTCAGCATCCTCAGCAAACTCACTCCTGATGGGTTCCACTCCTGCACCCAGATCCTGGATAATAGCGTTGAACAGTACAAGCCCTTGGATTGAGACCCAAGCACTCCACTGGCAAACCACAGCTCTCCCTGTGACACCTGGCCTGGCTTCCAGAGAGCCAAGAGCAGTGTGCCCTGTTCAGCCATGCTGGCAATCTACCCCACCTGCCTGGCTTCTGTTTGAATGGCATTGCCTCTCCTGCACACCTTTTATTCAAACCTGACCAGCACTCGGGTCCCCCTGAGGCAGCTCCTCAGGGCACGTGGCCAACTGCTCCCTGGCAGCTTAAACTTAGCTCTCTTGAAATCCAGGGTGACAACTCTGCTTTTTGTAACTCCACCAAAAAATTTAAATCAAACCATTTCATGGTCACTGTGACCAGGACCATTACTCCTGCCATGAGTCCTCTATTCACGACCCCCACCAAATGAATGCCACAGCACCTTTCCTAGCTGGCTCACTGAGCACTTGTGATAAGAAATTATCCTCAACAAACTTCAGGAATTTCCCAGACTGCTTGTCACAGCAGTATGGTCCTCATGTCTAGTTAAGTTACTCACAGATCCTAAATTAAAACTGGACTTTACATTCCACTAGCACTCAGGAATGTTCTACTAACATTTAAGAATTGTGAAACACATGGAATCTTGCTACACGACCACTTAGCTTCAAACGTGGCCCCAGAGCGTTGTTCACTGACCTGGGTAAAACAGCCCTGGCCCACAGCCACAGAGGCTTGAGAGGAATGATTAACGTTTAACACGCTCCAGCTCACGTATGTGAAATAGCTCCAACATGCCAGCCATGGGCAGATGGTACCTTAATTCACCAGGCACACTGGGAACACACGAGCTGTGCCACCAGCAGGCATATGTCACCACACCCACACATCCATGTCCCTGCCACCCTGGAGCATGCACAGACCAGCTTGGCCCGTGGTCACACCACACAGCCACAGCGTCTCTCAGCCAGGCCCCAAAGATCTCCGTCCATGTGTCCCCAGGACCCTCCTGTGCCAGGCCCTGCACCTGCCACGGGCTGTCCATCCCAGGGCACTGCCTTGCCTGTCCCAGGTGCCAGCCCTGGGAACACCACCCAGGGCACAGCCAGAGCTGTGATCTCCCAGGATCATTTGCAGAGCCCAGCTCCAGGCACAGCCCGTCCAGCCCTGCAGCCACACGTGCAGCTGGAGCTCTGGCAGAGACCAGAGCCACCCCAGCCCATGCCAAAGACAGCTCCACAGCCAGGGCAGTGGGAGAAAGCGCTCACGTAAGTTGGAAAAGCATCAGCTGATATCTGGAGAAAATACCTCACTTTCCGCTGGGGATAAGGATTCAGATTTGTATATGTGGTGTTTTGTTTTTTCCAGTCATAATAAACTTCTGAGGAAGAAAACCAAGTTTTCAGGAGTATTCTAGGAACAGCAGGTGAGTTCTAAACTTCAGTTCATACAGAATTAATTGTGCAAACATTAATTAAAAGTTGGGGTTTTTTCTTGGTAAGCAGAGAGAATAATCTCTGAATCCCTGAACAAGCCTTGGAAGCAAATAATGTTGAAATGACTGCAAATTGCACAGTTTTAAGAGTCTTCACTTGGACATGAAATTAAGTAATTGTTTCTTGATCTTTAAATGGGCACATTCTATCTCCTATTTAATAAAAATAAAAATTAATTCACCAAGATCACTAAAACAAGAATTGCATGCACTGAATTGTTCTCCAATACAACAGAAAAATTCCAAGAGGCTGGAAAGTGTTTTGTTTTAGAGCCAGTGGAAAATTTTACCTTTTAAAATAAAAACACTCCCGAACACAGCAAGCTGATACCAATGGTTCAGCAAAAGGGGGGATCCCATACAGCCTTAAAGAGCTCTGCAGTGGCTGTGACATATAACCCCTGGGGAGACTGATACAGATTGATAGAGCAGGTACCTTTGGGCCAAAAAAAATTACTGAAACACCTTAGTAGTATCTCCAAATAAGAATATCAATACATAGATATTTAAAGTGGGCATTTGCTGGAAGTCAAACAATTTTCCTCCCTTCTCCCTTATTTTCTGTTTCTTTTTAAAAAAGTTTACTTTTCACCATTAGACCTCATTTCTCCATTAAAAAAACTAAAAAAAGAAAAAAAAGGGGAAATTCATTTAATCAGCAAACTAGTTTCTCTCTCAAACACTAATACTACTAACACTGTGAAACAGTAAGAAATCAAACACAGAAAAGGAATTCTCAAAATAATTTTTCTCTAACCCCGTTCTGAGGACAACATTGTGTAACTGGGAAATCTTGTGAGGTTATGGCAATAGATTTCAAGCTCTGGTGAGCTGAACTGGTACGTGATTACACAGGCAGGTCGTGCATGCAGTTCCTAGTGGTTAAAGACAGCCAGATGTTTCCTTACAGAGCTGGGCACCCCTCCCCTCCCCACCCAACAAGAACTTGTGTCCTTTTAAGCCCAGCTCAGCCCTGGCCAGCCCCGTTTGCCCAGTGACATCTCCACGGTGTGCGGGACAAAGGCGGACACGGAACACCAGGTTAGTGACTGTGTCTGTTTTCACAGCGAGGGAGAGGAGAGGCTGCTCTTTATTCTCTACTGCCAGCAAACGCATGCCCTGAAGCTTTGTGGACAGTCCTTTCCCCGCAGGAGCATTCACCGCTCAGGAGACAGAGCCAGCAGCCTGCCAGGTCACCCTGGCCCCATGAACCAGGCAAGTGCCACAATCCCCGGGGCAGCCCTGCCCTCGCGCTGCTCTGCCTCAGCCCCCTGAGCACCCTGAAACTGCCTGCGAACACAGCATGGCCTGCAAGGGCTCCCAGCCCTCCCTCAGCGTCACAGCACACCCTGAGCGGGTGCCGGTGACAGCTGGCACTCTGCAGCCACCCTTCAACCATGCAGTGACAGAGCCCCAGCCAAGGACTCTCAAAACGGGGAGAAGGCAACCTTTGTCCCAGTTACTGGGACTCCAGTGTTCACACTGGTCCTGTTTCTCATACACTGAAGCTGCAGATGCTGGTACAAACATCACATGGGGGTTCTAAAGTGCAGGCACGTGAATACCTTAACCCAGTCCATTACACAGTATTTGGGATTACACTTTAGCTAAATACATTTGGGAACTCTGTGCTATGGTGCTCAGTGAGGACAGTGAGACAAACCCACTGATTTCCAAGAGCTGACCTTGAAAAAGCCCTGGGAACACAAAACAGGCAGAAGTGTCCAGGATCCAGACACCATCATCCTTGATCATCCAGAAGCTGAAACATGAGGCCACTTTTGATTCACTAACCACACCCTTTTTTATTTCTATTTCTAAGCTACCCTCAGAGAGCATAAAGATGCTGGCAGGCAGGCAAAAAGTTTTCTGGTGATTCTTTCTGATCCAGCACATTTCCCACAGATAATCATTCTATAAAGTTCACCAAATCTAATACATGCCACAGCACAACACCACCTATTTTAATTGGTGAGTACAGGAACCTCAGAGTCATCCCATTCCAACCACAAACTAGAAGTCCACTTACTTGTCAGTTTTAAGTTTCTCCAAGTGAGTCAGTCTAGAAGAGCAGTCTCAGGAACTCCAGAGCTGTTGTTATCCAGTAAATTTAATATCCAATGCAATGGGTAAGCTTCTCCAACTTGGCAGAAGCCATTCTGAAGCCCTCACCACACTGAGAATCACTTTTAGGCTAAGAAACTGTTGGACTAAAAAACCGTTACAAGGTCCGAGCCTCACACTTGATCTTAATCAGGACTAATTAACTCCCAGCATGCCTGAACACCTGTGTGACTCCCACACCTGTTACTACAGCCTGTACAGCAGACTAAGAATTCTTTCCATTCTTTTGATATATAATGTTGCAATTCCCAGTGCCAGGTCAGGAATTGCCAATGCTCACTTTGTTTTGAGCTCAAAATCCATATTTCACCTCCTTGCTGTTTCTGTGTGCAGGTTCCCTGCAACACAGCCTTGCAGCACCTAAGGAGCTCACAGGAGGGATGGGGAGGGACTTGGGACAAGGGCCTGGGCTCACAGGACACAGGGAATGGCTTCCCACTTCCAGAAGGCAGGGTTAGATGGGATATTGGGATGAAATGCTGAGTCCCTGGCACAGGGTGCCCAGAGAAGCTGTTACTGCCCCATCCCTGGCAGTGTCCCAGGCCAGGCTGGACAGAGCTTGGTGCAACCTGGGAGAGTGGAAGGCATCCCTGCCCATGAGAGTGGAATGAGAGGATATTTAAGGTCCCTTCCCATTCAAACTGCTCTGGGACTCCCTAGTTTTGACATGGAAACTTCCCAGTTATGCTTGGCCAGTTGACAAGTACTCAGGCTGCCACTTACCACCAGCCTCTGCCCACTGGAAACAAATCCTTTCTGGAGCATTCTCCAGTTACCAAGGCTACAAATACTTTCCTTGTGGGAAGAGAGCACTTCAACTCTCAGAAAAACTGCTACCTCACTTTCCTCCCCACCTTAGTCCTCCTTTTCACTCAAAACTATCTTTGAACACCTAATGTTCAAAGCTGCCTGATGCTCAGCTCCTGCACCAACCTAAGTAGTTACAGACCAGCTGCACCTGAGCAGCCACAAGCCCGCCCCTCAAACCTGTTGGTTTGGATTACCCACAGCAACAGACTGGCAAAAACAATAGCAGCTTCTTTTTCTCTGAAGTCTTGAAATCAGGATTTTGTGAAAAATGCTTCAGTTCAGCAGAGCCATGGCAAACAAGACTGAAATAGCTATGGGAAATGCAATTTCATGCTACATAGGGTGCTAAATGAGTTGGTAGAACAGGTTAGATTAAATATGGAATCTGTTTCCATTTAGCAAGGAAAGTGCCTGCAATGTCACACAAAACACTGGATGGCTCATTCTTTGTTACTGTCACCACCGTCTTCAAAACACTGCCATCACAGCTGCACTGTTTTTCTGTGTAACTGGGGGATTAGGAGCAGATGAATATAGAAAAGGAAAGCCAAGTCCAGCCCGTGCCAAGCTGGGTTTAACTGGCCTTATCTTGGCTACCTCTAGGACTTTAGGCCCTACTGGTGGCCATGCTAGCTGTTGGGAGCTCCTCCAGTCACCACTGGGCCAGGGCAGGGTAGAACATCAACATGGAGTTAAAAAACTATTATAAAAACTTCATGATTTTTCAAGGGGCCAAACTGATTTTTTGCTTTTCTCAAGACTAGCACCTGTGCAAGATGTTGACAGGGATCTCCTGAGACATGGGAGCCACACTGGGACTGCTCCTAGCTGTACTGCAGTGCTGCAATTAAAACAACTAACAGTTAATTACAGCTGGCAGCAGCAAGCCAAGGGCATCAAGTGCCTTGTCCACCCAGCTCCAAACCTGCCTCAGACCCCCCCCCCCCAGGCCTTGGTACTGGGGCTGGGCTCATGCAGGGACAGGGGCAGGGCACAGGGCACCTCAGCAGAGCCACTCGCAGCCCCGGGCACAAACTGCGCTAGGGGCTGACAGAGTTCAGGTCACCAAAGTCTCTTCAGGTTCTGAGAAGTGGATTTAAGCAGGATTTTTACTGGCAGAGACAAAAATTTAATGAAATTGCTTATCCTCATGTGCTGCTCAGGGGACAGGAACAGAGCTGGAAGTGCTCCCTCAAACCCATCCTAGGGCATCCCTGGTACCCTGGTGTGCCCAGCAGAGCCAGCAGGTCTCCTGGGGGAAGGGGAGTCACCCTGAGGGACTGGTAAATACAAGTTTTTGTGTTAGCCTTCTGCTTACAGCAAAATTGCTTAAATTCTGCCCACAACTATTTTGCTGGGGAAACAGCAATTTTATGGAAGGTACATTGTCAACCAAACCTTACTCTCCTAATCTGAAGATAATTCCCAACCTGGATTCTCTCTGTCAGAGGGTGAATGGTTACAGGAAATGCCAGGACGATCCAGAACTGATGTAATGGGTTTGATGATTGGGAAAACTCAAATCAATTTTGTTTACTGATCCCCAGCAGAAATCAGAAGAGATCATGGCTTCCAGGTTAAAGACCTTTGCTCAACTGCCTGCTGCTCTGAGTTAATCTTTCTCTACCCAGCCATCGGAGTGACCAGCACAAGTAATATTTAACCAGTGGCCATTGACTGACAAGGATCACAGCATTTCTCCCCTGCGATCTGAGCTGTCCCAGCACCTGCAGCCCTTACCTCTGTCCATGAGATTGTGCTAAATGTGCCCCTTGGATGCTGCAGTACTCTGGAATAAGCTGATGAGTACCACCTTTTTCTACGCTGAGCCCAAGAATTCCTGTAGCAATGTCCTCTCAAAAATTATATGGCCATACCCAAAAGTGATGTGAGTCAGCACCGTCACTGACATTAAGAAAGCAAAGGGATAAATTCAGTTCCACTGCTGGAATGTGTAATTTTTCTCCATAAAAGATTCTGGCCTAAATCTTTGCTGCAGATTTGTCTGGAAGTTTAAGCCAAGGGAGCCATGCCTATGGCTGGTGGGACTGTGACAGGATTTTTC
Organism: Acrocephalus scirpaceus scirpaceus; assembly: GCA_910950805.1. NCBI lineage: Eukaryota > Metazoa > Chordata > Aves > Passeriformes > Sylviidae > Acrocephalus > Acrocephalus scirpaceus. Next base: position 205,956 of record OU383776.1, on the reverse strand, counting down.
CATGGATGAAATAGCCATCCAAATCAGTTGAAAGGTATTGATTATGTGCTGGAGTAAAGCCACAAAGATACAGCTCAGGTTTTTACCCCTGCGGTTATTCCTTCAGATTTGAAGCTGTTCTTCCACTGTTTCCACACGGAAAAGACATCATCCCTCTGATTTCCATTTCCCGCAACATATCCTCCACATTGTACATAAGAAAAATGAGAGGAAAGAACTTTTGTAGGGATCAAATCGTGTCCTTTGTCTAGTGACACCAGGAGCTCTGCATACAAAGTGGAAGCACAGAATAATTTAGGCTGGAAGGGACTTTTAGGGATCACAGGACTCAGGCCTCTGCTCTGAGCAGTGCCAGCCTCACAGTTAGACTGCACTTCAAAGTTAGATGATTTTGCTTGGGATCATAGCTACATATTTCCAAAGGAAGAATCTGGCCCTCAGGTGTATGTGCAACATATGTTGCATTATCTGTCCTTACCTCACCTTTAGTAACATTTAAACAAACCTGTTTCTTTTCTTTTTCCAGGAATTTCCCAATACATTGGCATTTCGTTTCAGAGAACTGGACCCCAACCAGTCTGCAGCAGTACTGGATGTTGCAATGCAGTTCCAGACTTTCCCCAGGCTCCCTGCGGAGTGACCAGTGCTTCACCTACAGTTGCAGAGCCCCATTTTGAGGGAAACTGCTCCTTTTTTTCCCCCAGAAACACAACCCACAAACACCAAGTAAGAGGCATTTCTGCTGTGATTAAAAGTAGCACATTTTAGGTTTTCTCCACTAGTTTTGGACAACATGTAGCATTTTGGTTTGGGGCTGGTTGTTTTCTTTTTAACAAGGTCTTTCCCCCTCTTTTTCTGATTAAGCGTATTGTCAGATACCTTCTGTAGACTTCAAATGCACATCCATACTTTCAGAGTAGCATAAGAAGTCTACACACAGGATGCTGATATAATGGTACAGGTCATTTTTAGATACCTACTTTCCCCAAAACATGTTCTACTACTAGGGCAGACTCTGAACTAATATAGTACTAGTATTTTTGTCATCTTTACACTGTGTGCATGCACTAGTCCCAAACGAGGAATTACTATTTACAAAACAGGACTGGGATTAGAAATCAGCATTTTAGGAAACAGTAGATTATTCTTGCCATGACAGATTTGCTGTCCAAGACAGCATTAAGCAAAACGTGTGTCATCAACTGGTAGCAAAGAGGGTGTAAGGAGGAGAGGGCAAGACACAGAATATTCTCTACATTTGATTTCATGGTGGTTTTCTGCTGCTGGATGGACACATCCAGCCAAAATCAGTAAAGTCACCTGGTTCCTCACTTTAGTAAAGTATTTATATTGAAAACTTTGCTTCCTAAACCCTCGAACTATTATGTCAGACTGTTCCAAAATGTTCTGATGGAACAGGAGTATGGTAATGGAAGTAAGTGATGAAACACCTGTTACTTAACTAGCAAATGTTCTCATACACAAAATGTGACTTTATTTCATGTTCAGAGAAAATCTCATGTCCAAACCCTATTTTAGCCTTCACAAAAAGATGTGAAATTCATCAGTCCCTAAATATGGAGGTTTATGCAATGGTGTCATTGTTGGATGAGGTCCTGGGAGGTGTGTACCCTTCCTGGGTTTGCTAGTGGTGTTCAGACAGGCTCAACCAAAGCCAGGTTTTACCCCTACCTCCTAGGCATACTGGAAAGTAAAATCTGAAAATTCCCAAGCAAAGCAGACAGTATATCAAAATTTAAGAATGAAAAAAGACCGGCAAGCCCCAGTAGTGAGCATAAGATGAGCACTGTGACCTGAGGAACTGATGAAATCAGTCTCACTGGCAGAAGTAAGCAATTAATATGCAGCCAGAGTAAACACTCTTCATCTCAGGGTTCAGCAAAACAAAGACCTGAAACCCCCTTATCTTTTGCATTTTTCCCTCCCCACATGTGCTCTCTGAAGGAACAGAGAAAATTGAAGTCTCAGAACTTTTTTTCCATTCTTTAGTCTGACTAAAGGTGACTCTGGCTCAGTGCAGCAAGGGTCATCTCCCTCCCCCAGATCAATATTTTAATATGACTTATCAGAACAAGGATGAATTGTTTACTTTAAAACCTCAGGATCCCATAAAGGGAGAGGGAAAGGTGTCCACTGGAAGCAGAGGCTTGCAGCAGCTGCCCGCTGCTGGGAACTCAGAAAAGAAACCAGGACTCCAAAGATTCGAGTACAGTCAGCAAAATGTCCTGCGAGAGAATCCCGGTTCTGCCAAGCCCTAACAACACACCAGAGGATCCTCTGGCAGTTGCCTCTGATGGTAAGTGCCTTCCTGTGCAAAATTCATGTGAGATAAAGGAAATGCTAACAGATATTAACAAAAATAAAATAGTGCAGGTGGATTTCCAACACTAAGCACTTCAGCCTACCAAAATATCCACGCACGCCCAGGGCTCAACTGTGTAGTTTAACAGGATTTAATGTCTTGCACCCAGGGATCTCTACCTGCACTCGGAAAGAGACTAGGCTTTTGTTAGGGCAGTGCAAACCACCTTGAATGTTTATTGTTTTGAAAAAATGGGATGGTGGGGAAGCAGACAAACTTCCCAGGTGCCCAGGAATGCTTCCTGTATGGGAAGGACAGGTTCTGTGACCCATCTCAAAAATCTCTCTTGAAAACCCACTTGTTCTTCACAATGCTCCTCTGCATTGGAACATCCCAATAATACTCTTTACACAGATGTCCAGCAGAAGAGAAGCAAAAAAGGGGATTTTTCTCTGATAATTATGCTTTGTTTTCTCCCTGTACCTTTCCCATTATTTGGGGTTTTTTTTCCCTTGCAGTACTAAAAACTAGTAGCCATTTCTCTTTCTTTCATTATATTTTGTCATGGAAATATTCCTGTTGATTTGCTGGAAGCTCCCACAAAGCTGAGGGACTATAAATTGCCTGTTTGCAGTGGCATCAGCTGCCTTGCTTTCTCCTTACATGTTCTGCAGTAAAATTGAGTCCTTCTGCCAGGATTTCTGGGCTTTCCTTCTCTGCACAGGATTTCCAGGCTTTTCCACGGGGATCCTCATTAGTAGGATCTTGCTTGATACTTCCCCTCTGCTGCAGAGAGAAAGCTGAGTAAAATGTGTATGAAGAAAGGTAAGGGAAGACACTAACACTGGGGTGAATTAGAAAGCCAGGTACAGCACCTCTGACCCTTCGGCACTCATTTCTCACTCTCACCAGCTGCAGCTTAGGCACATTTACCAAAACCAGCCCCGTGGACCTCAGGGCTACAGCTGCATCCTTACTGACAGAATGTTCTGGCATGACTGGGTCTTTGCCATCATTAATTCCAAAGACCCAGTGCCATGTGATGCTCAGGGTGTGCTGCAGCTCCTCTCCTTCTTTCAGAGATGCCTCCTTCATAGCTGGGATTGCACAGGAGCCTCAGCTGTGGATCTGCACATCTGCTTGTTTTGTGTGTGTGTTCAAATGCTCAGCTCTGTCCCACTGCAGGACTACAGACTCAAAACACAGACAGAACCAGTGGGACATGAAAATCCCTTGGATGTCAGCCATGCCCAAGCATTTCTAGGCTTGCTTTCGTGGCAGGGATGAGAATGCCAGATTATTACTGTTGTTATAATCACATTGGAGAAATGAAACAGCCTGATCTGGTAACCAGACACTGAAGGTCCATTTCTCTGTTGTTCTGTCCACCAGCAAAGAGCACTCAGAACTCAGCTTCTACTGCCAGCTTGTGGCACTGAGTTATCACAAACCCTTCCCTGAGGTTTGATTAGATGTAAATCAAGAATTAAACCAATCCAGAGTCCTACTAAGTCTGCCCAGACCTATCAACACTGGTTGAACTATATTTCTGAACTATATTTATGAACACATAAATATGCACAAACCTGGTCTTGTGTCTGTTTTGCAGGTCTTTGAAACCCCCTCTGCTGAAGTCTGCAGTGTGCCACCCTCACTCCTTCCACGGGCTAAGGACCTGCTCCCAGAGCTGTGGAGTGTGACAATGGTGTTTGTGTCCAGTCTATCAAACGCCATTATCACACTAAATAGTTCCTGGCAGACAAAGCATCAGGTCAGGAAGGTTTGGGACCTCTGGCAGTACATATTCCCACTGTGCTGAGAAATAAACAACCAGGGTGCTTGCACAGCAGGATGACTCTGCTCCTTCTTTTAGAGGCAAAAGCACCAGAATATGTGAGAAATCTATACTCTGACACATGCACTTCCAGATCTCCATTGTAAAGCAAACCACACATCTTAAGGAATCATCACTATACTGTCATCATTAGGAATGTGGATTTCCTTGGCATTAATAGGGCTGTGTTTACCTCTGAGATGTCAGCTTGTGGTTTTCATCCCGGTCATTGAACTGACCAGGAAAATAAAACTGAAGGCAATTAGCCAATAGAGTGAAACTCCATCTCTGACTTTGGGACCAAACTACAACATACATTTGGAATATTAATTTTCTGAGATGCTCATGAGATTTTTCAAACAGAACACTTCCCAAAATTCTGATAAAAATCTATTGCCTCTAACTTGAAACACCATTTATCCAACGCTTTTAGCTTTGCTCCCACTCCACCACGCTCAAGCCCCTTGCCTTATGTTCTAAACCTCCTGTTTAGGAACAGTCAAAATATCCTCACAGAAATTCTTCTGAATACTATTGTAAAAAATATGCATCATCTGTAGGAACTTCCAAAGACATAATGAAAGCCAGGTACCAGCAGTGCACTGAGGAGCACTGAACAGTCCAAGATTGAGGCTCAAAGGATGTTATGCTCTGATTTGCAATGGAAGTGGTAACTTTAATATTCATCAGTGTGTTCCAAACTTCACCTTTCCTGGCTTCTAAGTAACCCAGCATGCATATGCATATGCAATACTGTGCAAAACTTGTACTTAGCATCCTAAATATATTGATGCTTCCAAGGCAGCTGAACCACAGGGCCATGGATGTAGACACAGAGAAGATGTTCTTCTCCAATACTAATCCACAGAAGCCTGTAAGAAAATCCAGGAGATGGCTTAGTTTGTTTTCTAAACCTTGCCCCAGTGTTAAACCTCAGGCACCAAGAGCACAGGATCAGCTCCTTCCTTTGTTGTTGGCAGCAGCATCAGGATGATTCCAAAACAATGTCAAAAGGCAAAAGACTAAAGTTATCCCCTCAGGTCACTAGTGCTTGTCACTGCTCCATGTCCTCAAGAGTAGTTTCCCAAGGTGGGATAGTGAGACTCAGTGCTCTGAAGAAACGAAGTCTCTAGGTTCTCTTGCCTTCTTGGGCACCATTTTCTTTACCGTTGATGAGTTTGGCAGACTTTTGCTCTTAGCAGATGTTGCTTTCCTCTGTTTTTGATGAGTGGTTCGGAGAGATTTCAGCCCCAGCATCTCACAGTACTCATTGCACTGGTGGAGGGCTCTGAACTGCTCAATGAAGGAAAAGGAGCAGTTGCCTTTAAACCCCTTGTATCTGTAGTGACAAAGGAAAAAAAACCCAGATGGGAATTCAAGATTCATTTTCAGCACAGGGAGGCAGAGTATGACTGCTGACTCATAAGCAACTTGAAAACATTAAGCAAGTCTCTTCTACCCATGCTGGCTTGAGAAGCATTGACTGCCACACAGACTGGGTCATTGGGAGGTGAGGGGAACCAGGTAACAAGTGGTGACAGAAGAGGGAAAAGCATTAGAGGCAAAGCTCTGTGGGCTGAGTCCTGGCACTGTCTTTCATAGCATTAGGTTGGGAGTAAAATTGTCTGCTGGCTACCTTTCTCAGTAACACACAAATGAAATCCATGCTACATCGTTTTCTATAAACAGTTCTGTTGGCCACCATGAAGAGACAAGGTTGTTGCACAAGGTGTTTCAGAACTGGAAGCTGTTTCCATCTAAACATGTACGTCACTTCCATGCTATGCTGCTTCCCTCCCCTGGCTGCCTACCGGATCTCAAGGAGCCAAGCCCCTCTGAGAAGAATGGAAGGAATGTTCCTGAGGAAGGCAGTCTCATCCAGCCTCCACAGTTCCCAAGCCACCACTGTACCTCCCACCATGAGAGGTACAGGGCACGTGTATCCCTCTTCTCCTCAACGTGCCTCTGGTTGCTGACAGTCCTCCCAGGGCCTGCTTTTTCAGCTGCATCAGCTTATTTTAAAAGGTGCACCTGCTCTTCAAAGGAGTAAATTCTCAGGATAGATAAGGGAGAAGAAAGGTCAGGGTGCTCCTCTCCTTTTTTAACCTTAATCAGCGCTCATTCTACCCTGTTCTCTTGGTGAGGGCATCCAGTGTCCTCAGAGGTGAACTGCGAGTTGTGACTACACAAAACAAACAAGATTTGGTACTAAAATGAACAGAGGATGCTCATTTCCAGCATCCAGAGAACTTCCTTCCTCAGGCAGACTGCACAGTGCTAAAGAGAATACTGCTGCTCTGAGAAGGTCAGGCTCCTGATGACAGACAGGCTCTGCTCTGGAGACCCCACTCAGCTGCCTCTGAACAGCAGGTGAACCTCAAAGTGATTTTCCTCACCTCTCCATTTAAGTTGTGTGTTTGTTTAACCAAAGCAGGTTGAAGAGGTGTGTCATTGTTACCCCAAGTCCAGCAGGATCATCAACGGTTCTCTCGCTCCCTTGGAGAAATCAGAGACTTCAGACTTTACTGAGCTGCTCTCAAGAGCTCACAGGCATATGCTGAGTTGGTGGATGCACCAAACACACCCACAGAACACACACCTGCCCTCAGAAAGGGAATCTCTTCTATCCAGCACCAAACCAAACCTTCCTTAAATCTGAAGGGGAAATGTTGGATTTGCCCTCAGGCTTAAACTCCCCAATGTCTCTTGTTACCATGTGGAGTAAAGCTAAACTTGTCAATGTCCTGGAATCAGGCAGAGTTTCAGATCCAGACTTGGCAACCAGCACTCCTGTTAAAGACCATAACCGTAGGTTATCATGCTCCTGACTCCCTCCTTTGTGTGCACCATTCTTGGATAAATCCCTGGGCCCTCATGCAGGGTTCTACTCCGCTCACTGCATGCAGAGAGACATGCACTGTGCTGTGTAATTTTTGTTTCCATTCGCCAGAGAAGCCACAGAGTAGCTGATTTTAAGGCTCAGATGCAGCAGTGTGGCCACATTAAAAATGCTTCCCAGGCATTCCTGTTTCTAGGTCCACTTCGCCCTCTCCTGACAGAACTGCACTGCAGCTCCTGCAGCACACTGACCACACCACTGCTTTGGGCTCCTCTGCTTTCCAGTTCGCTGGTAAAACACACAGAGCAAGGACAAAAGATCAAAATCCCTTCCTCCACACATTGCAGATTCTGTTTTGGAGTACAAAAGAGATACGTTCTGTGTCCTCTCTGCCAGCACAGCTCAAGCCACACCAGTCCCACTCTGCATTTCTGGCTCTATAGGGCCATGTGTTCTCCCTTCATGGGACCAGGCTTGCTCTCAGCAGCTCAAAGCTGAACACAGCTCAAAGCAGCAAGACCCAGCAACACACAGGAGCTCTGGGCACTTAGTTGATTTTCCCCACCCACATTCATAGAATTAAAAATCCAACCACAGACATTAATACAGAGATCATCTTTCCAGGAAAGGAGCATGAAAACTAAGTATAGGACCGGGAAAAAAATCTGTCATCTTGCAGGAATACCATTAGCTAAATAACAAACAAAATGATACTCAACATGTTCAAGAGATTGTTAATTTAGGGAAATTATTTTCTTTTCTAAATGCTTGAGGTGATCCTTACTACAGCTTGCATTGTGTGCTCACTTCTTCCTCCCCAACACAATGTGTGTTTTCATAGGAATCATTTCCCACAGTGAGGTGGACAACATTCACTAAAGCATTTTTATAAATCTTCTGATTCCTGAGAACTGTGTTGCCTAAATAAAACATTTACTACTTTTTTGGTTTGTAACAGGATGATGTGCATTCATTTCAACTGCTTTTACTTTGGATCCACAGCTGCAAGAATAAATCAAACTGAATGGATGCCAGCCTGCAAATGTTCAGAATATTCTAGAGCCACATTTTTAATTATTTAGATGATATTTTGAGGTTTCTTCCTGTATTCCAGATATACAGGTCCAAAATGAAAATAAAGGCTGAACGCATGGTCAGATTGTCTTTCTCCTGCCAGATTCTCAAAGGAGACTGTGAAGTTAAAGCACTTACTCCCATCCCCTTTCCCTGTCCAGCAGCCACTGCCTACTCCTATCCACAGCTCTGCTGGCCTGTGGTATAACTAGAAGCCTTAATTAACTTAAGAGAAGTGGACTAAAGTTAGAATACTACAGGCCTACATCTTTACACATATGCTTAAGTCTTCCCAAAAGATCTGAAGCCTTTGCAACACCACTAGAAAACAGGCTCTAGAAATGCCCTGAATAATCTTTTGTTAAGGCTCAGGATTACTGTTTTTGAGAGAGAAATGGGAGAGATACCATCAAATCCCTTCACAATTGTCCTTGTTTATCAGGGAAGTGGCCAACACACAGCATCCCACTGAGAAGAGTCTTTGTAAAAGCTTGTGTCACAAATACATATCCCAAAGTTCTGGCACTTTTGGTGGCTGCAGGAGAGATTCCAGCTTGCCTTCTACCCCAGGCTGCAGCCAGTGTTGGCCCCATGTGTTCAGCACTACCTTCCTCCAGCTGATGGACTACCAGGAGCCTTACCTGCTGTCACCAGAACCCTTCATGCCACTTGTGAGATGCCCTTCGGACAAGCCCGTTTCAAGGGAGGCATGCAGGAAAAACAATGCTCAGTCTACAGGGTAGCCCCATTCTTTCAGAACAAAATAAATGTGCTTCCTTTACAAGCAGGATTCCACAAATACGAACAAGAACTTAATAGACTTTGATAAGGACTGTTTTCTTCTAAAGTTAAAGCAAGAACGAATTTCCAATGCACCCTCCCCCATCCACACTTAACTGTGAAGAGACAGATGAGTAAAGCACAACCATGCTGCTGAGAAATCACATTCACTCACCCTTTGGCCAGGGTCGCTATGCCAACATCAGTTAACTTCATCCCCACACCTGCAAGGCAGCAAGGAAACAAAGACCTTAGCTTACACTGGAATTTGTAGGACAATCTTCACATATGGAGACATTAAATGTTATTTATTGAGTCACCGTTTTCATTTTAATTATTTGCCACATTTTTTCCAAAGCATTTTAAAGTACCCTGGTTAAGAAGAGGATGTTCTCTGTGTCACCAGCAGTTTCTACAAGTCAGGCTCATACCACTATTTTACAGCTGTCAGGGTGATCAACAGCACAGCTTGTTTCCTGTGCTAGGATTTTGTTCTTTCTCCTCCCTTTAAATTATTTCAGGGATCTTTTTTAGATGCCTTGTTGCTATTTTTCCTGCCTTCACTTGTAAAAGGATATAGGATGTTTCCTAAGAGTTCAGCTTTTTCTGCTTTTCTTCAAGAAGGGTGTGTCCTCCCCTGTCCGAAATACATTGCAGGACTGAAGAGGAGTCACACACATGGAAGCTGAGGTAGCATTTAGCAAACACGAGGGTGTTTCTTCACTGTTCTTCTTTTTGAAGGAATATAATTCTTCAAAACTAGCCAGGACCCAAATGTGGAGCATTCCACTGTTGGTGAGTATAAAAATACAAGAAAAAGGGGAGGACCAGGGCATCATTAACACTCAAAGTCTTTCACTCAGCAGCCATTTCATTAATCTTTGGGTGGTGAGACAAAAAGCCAGATTTGGCTCATACTGAGTGTCCTGATTCACTAAGGTACATGTGAAAGAACAACTCTTCCATTAAGAGTGTAAGATTTGGTTTTCTTTTCCAAACTGTCCTCTGACAAGAACATAAGCTAGATAAAAATTGCCCCTACTCAGACAACTCACCTTGCAGGTCAGTGACAAGCAAGTTCCCATTGGTCTTCTCATACACCCAGTGCTGGAAGGTGCAACACTTCTTGCCAGCCTCTGAGTCTCTTCTCAGGAAATTCACCTCCTTGCCATCCTTGACAGAGTATTTCACAAACTCCCCAACAAGCTCCTCCTCCACTGTGGCATAGGGGATGTTGTTAGCAGGGCGATGAATAAGAAAAATCGGAATGATTCTGAAATTAAGGGATAGAAACTAATAAAATCCTTAGAATTTTTTCAGTAAGCGGGTAAGAAACAGACAAAAGTGGCCAGTGATCTCAGGGAGTGAATGAACAGCTACCAACTCTAAACCAAGAGCTGTAACACTGTTCCCAGGTTTCCCCTTTCCCCTTCAGTCCTAGCAACCAGTGGGCTGTCATGGCACAAGACAGTGTATATAAGCATATATGTACATAAAATATATATTTTTACTCACTCTGGTACTTCTCCAAAGCCTTCCAAGGGTTCAGCTTCAGCTGCATACAACTTTGCGTACTCTCTTGCAGTATTTTGGACATGGCACTCCTGTATAACAACAGACATGCCTATGGGAATATTGCTCAAAACATTTAACAGATCATGTGTTTGAATACGAGGACAGCTTTTGCCCGCAACTCTGGCTTACAAAGGCCAGGGGCAGCTCACCTGCAGTGCCAGACTGTAGTTCTTGTGCAGCAGCTCGTCCCTGCTCTTGGTGCTGTAGGTGAGGGCATTGTGCACCTTCAGCACGCAGGGGTGGCCGGGGGCGAAGGCGGGGGCCAGGCCCTGCAGCACGCGGCTGCGGAAGGCTCTGCGGTGCATCCCCTCGCCAAAGTGCAGCCCCTCGGTCATTATTGCTCCATGCAGAGTCCCACCAAAGTAGCTGGAGCTGAGGGGATCTTCTCTGAACATCAGCTGCATGAATTCAATTTCTTCCACACCTAAAACATAACAGGAATCTTTGCAGGCACAGGGAGGGGTGGGCATGGGAGACCAGATGCATCTGTCCAGAGAGGAGGAAAAAATACTCAGTGGAAGCACAACCTGTGTTACTGAGGGCAGGGGCCCTAAGCAGCTCCTGAGAGGCAGCCGCTTGCCTATATGATCCAAAGCCAGTATGGAGAAAGGTGGCAGCTCAGAATCATAAGGAGGGAAGACAAAGTGTAGCAAACAAGTCTGTTACAGATGAAATCAAGGAAGATTCTGGATTTCACCCCTTTAAATGATCACTGGAAACTAAATGCAAAAAAATTCATAAGGGGGAAAAAAAGTTAAGCACTGAAAGAAAGTAAAAAATTCTAACTGCACTTTAAGTGTTTCCAATCATAACATCTCAAGGACCATCAGTAAAGAAGATAAACAGGAGAACAGAACTATACAACAAGGAAGTCCTTCCAGCTGGCCCTGCAGCTGCGTCTGGTTTAGCCTCTGTACACTATTGCCTCTCTTTGAAACACAGAGGAAACACACACAGGTAAGGCCAGAATTAGAACACTCCTTAATTCCACCTAAAATTCTCTGATTAAAAGTTATACAGTGCTGCTACATGGAAAGTCCTGTCTTCCTTTGCACAAGGAAATAAATGCTTAATTTTAATTCTTCAGGGAAAAGAAAGAAAAGTCACCATGCCAACGGAAAGCCTGGATCTCTGCAGGCTGTTAAGGAATGACAATCCCACTGGCAAGGCACTATCTTTAGCTGCAGCACAGGACACATGCCGGGTGTCACTGAACACCAGTTAACACACAGGGAAAGCATTCCAAAGCTTCATGCCTGCCTTTCTCCTGGAGTACAGTTACACAGCAGGTGACCTGCAAGAACCATGTGTTTGTGCCAAAGAGCTGCCAGTGCTCTGTGTGTGTGTGTGTCTGTCTGTCTGTATGATGCCATGCAATGCTACTTCACTTTGTATTTACCTTCATAACGCTGAGAACTTGAGAGACGTTCCAATACTAGGAGGAAACAAATGAATTTTGTAGTTAAAAACTCTAAATGGAAACTGTTATTATCATTATTATTAATCAAAACTATAAACTGAGGCTTACCTGCAGCAGTCAGATGAAACTCAGCAGTCACCTTTCCATACATGTTATTCAAGCAGCAATAATACATTCCCTGGTCTTGGTAACTGGCTTCAGCTATTGCCAGAGAGACGGGAGAGTCATCCTGCGCACTGGAACAGAGCATTTTGTGCTATCACGTATTTTACTTGTTATCACTGGAAAAACTGATAAATTTGGTCTCTGCACTGTTTATTTGTTAAAACACAGCACAGTTATTTAGCAGAAAATGATATGTATTAATACTACTGTGGATATTGCAATACAACAGTCAAAACCAGAAGACTTAAAACAAGAAGAATCAGAATGGAAAGTTTAACCAATTCATCCAACTTTTTATCTCCACTTAAAAGAATATCTAAGAAGAATCCTTCCTACAAAATTTTTTGTCTTCTCATTCTGATGGAAATATATTTTCTTTTTTTTTTTTCCTTTGGGTAATGTTAACTTTGTATTTTTGAAACATTCTGAACTGTTTTTTAGATCAGAATGTCTTCACTGCTACAAGGAAAAGAACTTATTTGATTAAAATGGAAAAGCTAGATCCTGTTAATTGCCTTAAGAAGGTTTTATTTCTAGCCTTCTCTAGGTTAAACAAGGTTCAGACTTCTTTTGATATTTGTTTGGAATCTGGATGACACTGGCTGTGCACAGGCTGAGAAGTGATGGAACACGAACTATGACCAATGTGTTGCAAAAGATCTGCCTCCTATGAATAGCAAAGTTACCCCAAAACTCCCAGTCCTTCAGAAATATTCCCTTACCTTCTCTGCAGCCGAGCCAGAACCTTGGAATCTTTAGTCCATATAATGGTGGAGTCACCATGAATGTCACCAAACTGACAGCACAGCTTAATACTCCCAGAGCAGTCAGGAAATAACTCTGCTTGGATCTTCTTCAGCAGCCTAGGGGCTTGAAACAGAAGAACCACAGCTTAGGATTTGAAGACCATTATGTTGTTTTGGCATTTTAACATTTCATGTTAAGAACATGAACACTGAAATCCCTGGTAAGTAATTTTGACTTCTTGTGTCTTAGTAGTAATGACTAGAAGAATTTTTAGCTGATCACAACCTGGGAGAAAGTCCCAGAAGGTCCTGCCAGCCTGGATCTCTGCTAGGACTTTTCACTGCCTCACAGAATGCTCCAGTGTCTTTGCACATGGGCACAGCGTGAGCTATGGGGCTGGAAGGACTTGGGAAAGAAAAAGAATCGACATATACTTAGAGAAAGCTTTTGGGATCACGACACAGCCCTGCCTCAAGTGACACATCCCTGCTCAATGTAAGAGATGTAAAATGCAAGATGTTTCATTTCCTACTGTGTTAATTCTGAGCTGTTGCACTCTGAATGAGGTAGCACGGCACATGTCCCTCGGGGATCCCATTCCTGCAGTAGTACTCCAGTAACACCCAACTCAAAGGGACAGGCACACTGCTATGGTTTTCCCCATTCCCTGTTCCAGGCCCCATCCAGTCCAGGTCTCCCCACTGGACTGGCAGTCCCTGAGTCCTGGGCCATGTGAACCTTGCTGTATCAGGGCTAAAGTGACACAGACAGGACGTGACAGCTCTAGAAATAGAACTAATGGCTCCAGGTTCCTGCCCTGGCCACAATTTTACCTCCTGCAGCTGAAATAATGCAAAAGAACACTGAGTATATTCCACGGAACCAAACCAGTCTTCCCATAATTCCAGGGAAAGGGCCACAACAACGCTTTAGAGCACAGACCTACTTCAACCGAGTCTGAGGCAGAGCAGAAACAGGTGAAGAAAATTCAGTATTATCTGATGCAGCCTGAATGTTTAAGACATTTTTCAAACATAGCATCAAGTAATGGAAACAGGTCAGGCATTGCACAGTCACTGCAGTTTGCTTGCTCTGCTTTGAAGGAATGTGTCTCTCCTCCCACACATTTGGTTCCCTGGCAAAGGACACATCTTTGAATGGAGAAAAGTCTGGGTTTTTTTAAAATGTGATTAGAAAAGTACAAGTCTCATGAGACCACACAGTAATTAGAGTGTGTGAAAAGCTCCATAGATGTGTAGCTTACCTTAAATCACTGTTCAGTCTTGCTCTGACCTATTAAATCGTTTTATGATGTGAATATGAAGTCATATCAACAGGTAAAAATAAGATGTCAGTCCTACCACCCATAGAAACAACAAATCCCTCATCCACCCAGCTGTCACAATCCTGCTACAGTGTTAGCAACCTTCTAGAAACTGACAGTAACCCAGATCTCCTTTCAATTATATATTTCCTGTATCGGTTTAATATTGCTCATTTCATCCATGTCATTTTTGCAGCAGGGCAAAGCAATGCAGAACCAGTCAGAAGTCAGCACATAGGACCTCAAAACATTGTTTATCCATGGTACCCCATTGCTAACAGTAATACTTTGCTAGTAAAAATCCTTTGGTAACCAAGAGGGGACAATTGCAGTTGGAGCTGTAATGCAGGAGTATAACTGGGAGCACAGCTCTGTGGGAACAGAACAAGTACTGGGCTTGCAGCTGCTGCATGGTGTGTAGTTATATGGGACCGTTATGCTGTTCATCCGTGAAAAGTTACTCCAAGAGGCCAATGAGGCAGTGACTATTTCAAACAGGTTACAAAGTTCATGAATCGAATATGCTTGCCAGCTGAGAAAAGGGTTCATCTCTGTGGCATGGGCACGGCACTCATTACTAAGTGCACAAATCTGGAAATAAAGCTCCATGAGGGCAGGACACCTTTAGCTGACTGAGTCAGTCTGAAAGAGGCTTGCAGTGCCTTTCAATAATCTGAATTTTGTACTGTAGTCAGAATGATCGGAAAGGACAGAAAAGAAAAACCGTTTTCTCTTACCTTTGCTATCCTTTTTCATAATGAGTTTCCTTTGCTCTTTTCTATCCTCTTTGTGAATCACACCTCCCTCGCTCTTCCCAGACCTTTTAACGCAGCTGGGGTCCTTGCTGACACTTCCCCTCTCCTCCAGCCTGGGTTTTTTAGACAGAGTTGCTGGTGGTAATTTCTTCTTAGCTCCAGCAGCTACATGCCCGCTCTTTGTTGTGTCCTCTTTACATTTGATGGGCTCAGGCTCTGCAGCAGCCAGTGGCATCTGGCAGGATTTTGACCCTTCCCGATTTCTTTGACTTTCTGTGTTGACTAGGAATGGATCAAGTGTGGTCCACGCTAAAGCAAATGACGGAGTTTTTCTGTGGGGTGGTTGCTCTTGAAAACATTGGTTGTCCCCTGAATCAGCTGGTGGCAAATGAACTAAACCACTTACTACACTCTCTGCTGTCTTGACTTCCTCGTTTTTATCATACTTGGTGGACTTAATTGAATTCTCAGCCTCAGTTATCTTACTGGAAGGGATAAAGTCGGGACAAGATCGCTCGGTGCTAATATTCAAAATCTGTTTCAGAGCCTGGCAGCCAGTCAAAGTGTGCAAAGGAGCCTCTGTTTTAGCTTCATCTCGGTTATATTCAATAGCTCTTGGAATCTCATGTTCATTTCCACACAAGGCTGCTTCCACTTTGGTTTCTCCAGAGACCCCCTGGAACAGACCCTGCCATGACTTGCAGGAAATTTCCAATGTAGTTAGATCTCCATTTACTTCGACTCCAGTTTGTATGGATCCAGTTTTTCCTTCACTGCTTGTGCCAGGACACACCACTGCCGATTCACTGGGAGGGCCCTCTGAGTGGCTTAGAGGTGTGAGGGAGGGCAGGGCTTTGTTTCCAAGCAGTTGTTGGGAACGTAGCTGATCCCCAGAACCTCCATCCTCCTCACCTGCTGTGCTGCGGTGCTCCCTTTGAGCCTCCCTGGGCAGCGGGGCACTGGCTGATGTTACACTTCCAGCTGCATAGGTTGGAGTTTTGGAACAATCTATTTTTGTCTCTTTATCAGACTTGAAGGTGCTGTCAACAAAAAATGAATGTTGTTCTGCTGTATTACAAGGTGAAGCTGCAGTCTGACTCTCTGAAACGTGACTAACTCCTGAGTCACAAGAAGTTTCAGCCCTGTGCTCTTCAGGTATGCAAATCTCTCTCTGCTCTCCTCCTAGCTTACACTGTTCACAGCTGGGCACTTCTAGATAAAAATCTCTTAAAAATGGCTCCCCAGAATGGGGAGGAACGGCCCCTTCTTGTTTTGCTGTTTCTGTCAGTTGGTCTGTCTTTTGGAGTAGATTCTTATGTGTTATGGTTTCACGAATCTGAATTAAAGTAGGCGACTGCATTACATAACTGTATTTCTGTGCATTAGAAAGAATTTGAAAATCCTGAGAGCCATTATTTTTTGAAAGATGGTAGCTGTCAGAATTAGTGTCATTTGGTGCATTCAAGCCTGAATGATTCCCTTTTTCTTGTAAATTCACTTCATAACTTTTATGTATGGTGTTAACAGAAGAGTGCTCTGTATGTGTAAACTGACTGGTGTTTTCAGTGGGGAAAATGTCTTCCTCTTCAGGGAAATAAGCCAGTTCTCCTCTCGCTGGATAACAGTCCTTAAATTGACAGCCTTCTCCAGGTACAGTCTCATTTATCATGGATATGTTGTATTCAGTATGATGTAACTGTCCAACTGTCCCATGTGACATATCTGATATGTCAAGTGGGTTTGCTTTGGGACATCCTAAATTTCCACTCTGAGCATTTTGTAACCTTTGAGGAGAATCTGCTTCACATGTTTGGGCAGCATTATTAACAGCAAGCTTCCCTTCCCAAGCCACAGTGGATCCATTCCTGTCTGTGGCCATTGGATTTGGCTCCAAGCACTCCTGGGTACCACTGTTTGCTGAAATACAAATGGATGGCGTTTCCCTCTCATTCCCAGTGCCAGCATTTAGACAGACACCATTTGTTCCTACCACTTGTGCAAGACAAATGTTTCCTATGGATGCACTCTCACATGCTGCAGCTCTCTGCAGGAGGATATCAGAAACATTGCAGTCATCTTTCTCAGTTCTGGGGTTATGAGCTGTTTCTGTGATGGGCTCCTGCTCTTCTATCAAATCCATTTGCAAAGGATGATCAGAACAGGTCTCCCGCACAGAGTTCAGTTCTGTGACTTTGATATCTGTCAGCCTTGTACCTAAACTCAGAATGCCTCTGTTCTCAAATGCGATTCCATAGTCTGAGTCATCTTCATGAAGAAGTTTCCACAGCTTGTCATGCACTGCAGATATATCAGCATCTCCTTTGCACTCAGGTTCTCCAGATTCCAGGACTGATTTGGGATTAGCTTCAGAGACAGCCTCACTGGCTGGTCGGCTGCAGAGAATATCTGGGTTACTGCTATCATGTATGTCAAGCCCAGACCTTTGCTCTCCCTCCTCTGGCTCATCACACAGCTTTGCAGAAGAGAGAACAGCACATAAGCATTCCTGTTTATCAGGAACAGAGTCCATATCCCATAGAGGAGAAGGGGAAATGGCATTCTTTGACTTTTTGCCATTACTAGTAATTTCTTGTCCAGAGAAGACCTGTGGGTGACAACCTTCTCTCTTTTCACAAGGAGCACAGTGAAGAGAAGAGCTCTGTAAATCTGCATTCTTTGCCTGCAGTGTGTTTTCAGCAGAGAGCTGGCTGGTTCCTGAACTCTCACAAGCCCTGAAGATGCCTTCCTTTTCTGTTCTGGGCTCCATACAGAGGTTCTCACAATTCTGGGTAGCGCTTTTGAGATTAGCATCTTGACTCTTCAGAGAAGGAAAATAGAGCAATGTAATTAAAAATCAGAACTACAGCTTGACACAGGCCTGAAGGCTTGCAATTTTTTTAACTATTTTTTTTAAATTTTTGTCAACAGTCAAGTTTCTGACTTGTAACTATCAACATAATAGATTGAAATCAACCTCCTGGGTCTGAGTCTGAAGGTGTTTCTCCTTAGAGAAGGATTAGTAATGAAGCTGATCAATTTTACCTCACCATTTCTCACTGTTTCTTAAGCAGAAATAGTTTTGCAAGGTAATTTTCCTCTACAAGTAAAGTCCCCATGTTACATTTATATCCCTCTGTTTGCACAAACGGAGTGTAACAAACCATCCCTAGAATACAGACAAAAAGTACATCACTGCCTCTGAGTCTCAGCTCCCTCAAATCCACTACATTTGGGACTGCTTTTACTTTACATTGTTCTTCAGCAATCTACCTTAGTGGATCTCCACTTCCCTGTTTCATGCAATGCCACTCAAATTCCCCTTTCCTAAAATAACACTCTGCTTTAAATGGCCCACCTGCCTTGGAGTAGCTGCAATACCTCCGTATCTGTGGTTATTTCAACTGCTTTAGATAGGTGAAACAAAAGACCTGAGCTGTGCTTTGTCCTGCAGACTGACAGGCACATCCTGCCAGCACCCTGTTATTCCTGCTCAGAAGGCAGAAAAAGAGGAAGAACTATAATATTTTAAAGGACAGAAAGTGAGTTCTCTGCCAACAACATATAGCAACAGCTGTCAGGAGTCCATGCTCCAAAGCAGTACAAATTTTCTAAGGGATTTTTTCTTGGTGTGTCTCCCAGGAAAGACTGGAGCCAACTTAAGACATGGACAACAAAATGCGATATTATCTGCCATTCCTAGGGTAGATGTTACTGAACGAGAAGGGCTGGTGTCATGAGTTGTAGTTACTCCAACCAGGACTCCCCTGCTTGCTCAGACACAGAGCTACAGCCTCTCTGGCATGGCTCAGGCCCGGACTGTTCCCTGGCAACACTGAGCTCTTATCTCAGCCAGGTGCCCAATTACCTGGAACTTCTGTGTCAGGTCTGCTTCTCTCCTTTTTGAATAACAAAATTTAAGATTATCAAAAAGTGACATAAATTTGTCTTGGTAAGGTCAAACCAAGGATCTCTCAGATTTTATGTGAACAGGCTGTTCTGACATGAACAAAACCAGAATAATGGCTCTGTAACCCAGGAGTGACAAGGGTGCTGAACATTGACCACTGACAGGGACAGGGTGCTGGCTGAACACTGAACTCTGACAGGAACAGCCTGCTGAACACTGAACACTGACAGGGAGGCTGCTGGCTGACTACTAACAGAGACCAGCTCCTCAGTGACACCCAGCAAAGCCTCCTGGCTCTCTGTACACTGTGTAACATCACACAGCTGGCACCATTGGTGTCTTGGACCTATTATCAATGAAGCTGCTTTGAAGCACCAGGTACATAAAGAATTTCACCTGGGGCTAGGCCATGAGGTTGTGAAAGGAATGAGGAGTCTCCCACCCTAACTAACTGATGGAAGAAGTCACCCACCACAGCAGGTGCTGCACAAGACACTGCAAAGTTTGTTCCAGTTCGAACACCTGGCGCTAAGGGGAAGTGTAAATCCTTGGGTCATTAGTGCTGTGATCCTGTGGCTGCTCTGTACCCCTCAGCAGACCTGATTCCCACATGGATAGGGAAAATACATGACCCTTCCAAAGCAGTCAGCTGTGGGGTTTGTTGCGAGCTGCTCCCCTTGCTCCTGCAGAGCTGTCTCACGAAGGGCTCCAGCAAACACCCCAGGGCACTTTTACAGAAACCCATGTGCAGCAAGAGATTCTTTCTTGCCTCTCTTAGATTACACAGGCAGACTTCTGAGGAGTTCCTGGTTTACTCTATGGGTGCTGTGAGAAGCTGTCCGCATTTTTCTAGTGCTCCAAAAAACAGAGCAGTATTCAGGTGGGATGCTTTTGCTTGGCTCATTTTCAAGAGCATGTAATTTTGAACCTACACCTGAATTTCACTGTCATACACACATGTTTAAAAATGGGGGTTTGGTCTGTGCCCAGCTCTCACCCTTTTGTATACACCAATACTTATTTTTTATCCATTGTAAAGTTTTGGCCATGGAAATGCAGACATACTGACTACACATAACAAGAGTCTAATTGGCCACTCTGAAATTTATGCCAGGCACCTGACAGTGGCTCTTGGCTAAGAGGCTTCTGGGATTTAAATTATTGCACTGCACTCAGGAAAGAAAAAATCAAACAAGGCCTCTGGCAAACCACGGCCATACACCCAGTCAGGAAGCTCTGAGGAGGTTAATTCCTGTAAGCACTATTCCCCATCATAAGGACATCCTGTGCTCCTCAAAAGGGATTGAATTTTTATGTTCTATAAAACCAGAGAAACCTGTGAACATTTTTCAGGAAGAAGAATTCAGTGATTTTTGACTGTTGAAGACACCTCAGTGGTGAGATTAAAGTCACTCTACTGTGATACTGCACCTAGAACTGGGAGATGCTTTTTGCCCAAATAATCAGATGAAGAAAAGCATGTGCAATTGGAAAAAACTTCTGTTGCGACAAATGGGTTTTTTCTGTGTAATTATCTACACACCTTCAAATCAGAAAAAATTGTGACAATAAGATTATTCATTATTTAATAGTATTTATATATCTTGAGTCTTTACTATGTGAAATAAAAATGATGATTCAGTTTTCCCACTTAGGAAAACTGGTAGAGCATCATAGCAGTCTCTACAACTGTAGTGATTTCTCCAGCTGATTTTCTACCATCAGCATAAAACATACAAGTAGGTGGAGAGTACCATGGGGGTTTCAGCTGGAATATCCAACTCTTCCATCATTTTATTTTTAAAAATCACAGAGATTCATTCACCTTTGTAACATGAACTCTCTGCACTGAATTCCCTTCATTGTTATAAAACCAGAGCAAACCCCTGTTGATTTTGTTTAGGTTTCCAGCACTATAAGTGGAGGACAGTTTTGTTTGTTGAATATAGATTGAAAACAAAGTAAATCAAAGCATTCTCTGCTCACAACAGGTATTTGAGAAACTTGCTGGGTTGAAAGAAGCATTACTTTGCTAAGACCTGTGCAATAGTCTCCATATCAGATTTCCCTATCCAGCTGTCCAGAGGCCCATTAGTGCCTCTCACCATTATCAGGCTCACTCTATAATTAGAACAGCTTAGGCTTTACTTGGGCCTTTTCTAAACCCAGATTTCCCTCCCAGACGTAGCTGTCATTCAGAAGTACATGAATAGGATCTTTCAAAGTAATTTTGATTTTACATTATTTTGTGACAAACAATAAATTGCACTGAGATCTGCAGAGCAGCTCCTTGTGTTAAATGACAAACAATTTACTTACCCCAAACAAGATGTTCTCATCTGGCATCTGGTTTTGCTCAGACAGGCCCTGAGTCCTTTTCCTTTCCCAGTGACTGTCTTTATCTCCCTCTTCTGTCGGACACAGACCAGCCTGCATTTGCACGTTTTCTGTCTCCTCAGAAACCTGTGTTGAACAGACACCTTCCTGGCTGGGAGACAGAGCTCTGGATTCCCCACTGTCTGCTGCAGCCTGGAAGGACTGTCCTAAAGTACTTACATATCTGCAAAGTTCTATAGGGTTTAACAGCTTCAAAAGGTTTCTCCTCAGACTTTCTGTTAAGGTACAGACAGCGTGTCGTGCATTTCCCTCTGGCACATTCCTTCTCCCCTCCTCCAGCAGCAGTGAGCTTTCCCCTAGCACGTCCCCGTCGAGGCTGGTTTCTGTCACTGTCCCCAAAGCCTGATCTGTGCAAGCAGCACCTATGCCATCGGCAGAGGAGTCTACCTGGGCAGGGACAGTGTCCTTGGGCTTTGGTTCGTCCCTTGAGGAAGCTGCAGCCAAATGGCCACTTCCATTAGTCTCTTCTTCACTTCTGGGATGTTCATTTCCAGCGGCTGCAGAAGTAACAGGCACTTGATTCTTCTCTTTGTCTTTCAAAATGGTACTTTTATCTCGGTGGTGTCCAACAGTGAGAGTCATCTCTGTCTGCAGAGCAGACTGGCTGTACATAGAGGGGTCTCTCCTTACGTTTACTCCTTTGATTTTTGACTGATGCTCACAGAAGCCAATGGGGGTATCCATAGGCGTAGTGTTATTTGACACTTGGAACACACAAGGCATTTCACCGAGGAAGTAAGCACACCCATCACAATCCTTACTTAGTTTTAGATCATCTTCATCATCGCTTTCTAATAAAAATTGTAATTTCTTTTTCCAGATTTCATCTTCATGCATTGTAAGCACATCTGAACATTCAAAGTATTCCAGGTCATCATCAGAAAAGTCATCACTTACACTTGTTACTTTCTCTGCATATATCTCCAGAACAGCAGCAGAATTTTCAGAGTCATCTTTTCCAAAATTGGTGTGAATACCTACAGAAGTGTCTGCCTGCTCACCGAGCAGGGAATTTGTGGTTATAGATCTGCCCAGCCCAGTCGTTTTACATGCCTGGACACCTGCCAGAGACTGAGGAGATCCAGAGTCTTGTGTGTTAAGGCAACAGTTGCCTGTGTGACAAGTGGTTACATCTGTGGGGTGGGAAGGCACCTGTCTGCTGCAGTATTCCTCTGCTCTTCCAGCAGTGACATCAACCACACCGTTAAAATGAAGCAGGTCATCACCATCCTCTGACAAATCCCCTAGGCAGGAACAGGTTGCCTGGGATTTAATTACATTTTTAACATCCATGTTGTCTTCTGTGTTAGGCAAGCATCTGAGGGACTTCTCAAGTGGAGACAAAACTCCTGCTTTGCAGAGCTTCTAAAGCAGTAAATGAATGATTTTTGAAGAGTCAGAACCTGATTAAATCAACACAGGCTCACCCTCACAGAAGGAACTCTTGCATTGTGCAGAATGTTTCCCATTTTGCTCATTCTACCCTGAAGTCTGCCACGAGCTCATTTAGGACAACAACAAATTCTGGGCAAATTTTGTTCTTTGTATCTGGTTCTGGGACAAGAAAAGTCATTCTAGCTGTGAATGAAGTGCAGATCTTGTTCTGTGCACCTGCAAGTAAAAGAAACACAAAGTTGAAAATCACTTCTGAAATGGCTACAGGTATTTTCTAAAAGGTGGCCAGTTGGCACATACTTGCAAGCACTTTCAAAACAAGAAATCATTTAAAACCCAAGATCAGACATTAAGGCAGTAGCCCTAACCTGGCAGTCTATGCAACAGCACTTACTGGCAGCACATTGCAACTGTCCGGAGTGATCTGTCTAGGAGAACAAATCCTTGAGCACAGCCACACATCTGTGTGGAACCTCGACAGGGCCTTTAGTACAGGCCTTTCAGCTTTTCTAAATGCAAACAGGAACCTGCAGACTTATACATTTCCACATGTACACCACTGCTACAGCTACCTGCTACCAGTTTTGGTAGCCACACTGGCACATATGATGTGTCAATTCAAGGAATTCCTTGAACTGGCATCATAGGGACATAAATCCCAAACTCTCTTTGTAGAAATACCCAGAACAACCAGCCTGCTTGGACTTCATAGGGAAATTTATGTTTAGTGCAATTCTCTTATGCTCTGGCTTGGTATTTGTCATTCCTGTGCTGAAAGAACAATGAAATGAGGCAGGTTGGCTTCAATTTCCTGCTCATAACGAGTTTCCCCCTCAAGTGAGTGCACAGTAGCATGGTGGTGTGGCAATGCTGAATTCACATAAAATCCAAGTGAAATACACCAAAAGGCTTCCTTCCACTAGCTGAATCCAAAGAAATGTGAAATCATCTCTCTCTTCCTGTAGCAAAGCCCTTATTTCCAAATATTCCCAAATATTAGGATTTTAGACACTGAGACATTTTTGTACACCACTAGGGGCACTCTGGTTCATCAGTCACCTCGGAAAAGGTGTGTTATTGATCACACTGGAAAAGTACTGTAGCATTTCAAGTAAATTTGACCTCCTGGAGGATGCCAGACTAACAGCTCTGGAAAAAAGTGACTACATTTATTCCAGGATTGGTGAAGAGCAGCACTTCAGATTTCTTGCCATGTAATCCGATGAAGCCATTTAAAGATACCTCTGCTCTTTCTCCTTTTCCTTCTGTGTACTTCTGCTGTACTGATGTTTCCAGCTTACGCCCCTGCCCCGGTCCGGGAAGCACAGCCCACAGCCCCCAGCCCCGCCCTCCCCAGCGCTGCCTCCGGGGCCGCAGGCAGGGCCCCGCCGGTGCCCAGCTCCGTGTCACAGCAGTGCAGGCTGACCAAAGGAGAGGGCGTGGAGCTGGGCTAGAGCCTGGTGTCAAACAGCAGCGGCTGCAGGGCCGGCTGCACTCGGCCTCTCCTTAAAGAGCACTGAGCAACCAGGGACATCTTTGTTCCCTTTGGGCAAACCTGCCACCAACACCTTTTCCACACTCACCTGGCTGACTGAAAAGTAGGGAACAAAGTTGGTTAACAGGACACAGGTTAACAGGTTAAGGAAGGACACAACTTAAAATGTGTGACAGTTTGAGCCCATGTACACCAAGGAACACAGAGAAACAGCACACGGGACAACCAGATTGGCCTTTCTGATAACACTCTGCTTGCTTTTTCAACTCTACAGAATATATTTAACAGAATGAAAATGGAACAGTAGGGATTAATCTTTTCCTCATGCATTTCAGTACTGTGGAATTACCCTCCAGAGTTCAGCCTCTCCTCTTAATTATGCATTTGCCTAATGTTTCCTGTTGCATTCTTTCAACGCTTCTCTCATCTTCACTTTTCAGAAGACCAGATGTCTCCCTCCTCTTTTTTGGAGGTTGTAAATTATTTTAAAAGCATGGTAATTTCCCCAGCTGAAAAGAGCGTATTTTTAATGCAATATGTTTTTAATGCAGATTGACTAATGAAGAGCCTTCACTAAAGCCATTAGTACTAGACAGTTATTGTTGTCTCAGTTTTGCTGCACTCTGACATTGAGGGGAAAGGAGTTGTCAGAGTTCTCCATATGAACATTACACTGGATTTCCATGCACTATCAGATGCAACCAGAAATGAAACTAAAATAATGTTCCAGGAGGAAAACTGCAATAAATGATGGGTTTCCACCCAAGACAAAAAGAACCTATTTTTTTTAAATCTGGGAAGAAAATAGAAGGTACTAAGATTTTCAAAAAATTCAATTACTGAATTTAGACAGAAACTGGAAAGAGAACTTCTAGTACGATACCCTCCCAGCTCCTCAGAAAAACTTGTGACAGAAGATGCACAATGAAATTCACAGAGGGAAGAGGAATGGGAGAGACCATGATAATTTACCATCACCTGTTGACTAGTAACCTGAAAATTAACTCACTTCCTGATAAACTGGGAGTTGAACACTTGCTGGCAGAAGACATGAAAACATTTAAACATGCCAGGGTGTTGTGGCTGCTTGTCCCAACTCTCACTCTAAAAACCAATGATGAATCAGGTCCTGGCTCACAACAGGAGACACTGAAGCACAGTGACACAAGAAGAATTCACACACCAGGTTCAAGCAGGCCATGGCAGGAAATATGCCTGGTTTGGCTCTCTAATCTTCTGTAAACAGATTTTCCATTTCGTACTGACCAGAGCCATGGGGAATTTTTATGGTAGCCCTTGAGGCAAATGAAACACACGTTTATGCTCAGCAGGGTCTACTGCTGCCTGAGCTCAGTGCCTGGGAACTGAGATTAAGGGAGAACAAAGCTGGGAGCAGTGTGAGAACAGTAACCTGGTAACTGTGTTTGGGTGTGATTAAGGAGAAATATTGAACTGATGCAAACCTGCAACAGTCAGATTAACAAGGAAGCAAGAGACAGATGGAGCTGCTTCACCAAAACCCTTTGATGGCAGGAAATTATCAGTGTTTGTGAAAAACAATTCATTTCAAATAATATTAAACAAAACAATGGCTAGGAAAAGTATCAAAATGGCTAAAACGATCACCCAGGTCAGTTTCTGTAAGGCAAATATATAATAAAACAAATCCAAGTCAATTTTCAGAAGAGATTTTTCATTTAAAATTCATACTTCGTCATAATTCTGCACTGGTTGTGAAAAGCCTATTCACTATTCATAATGAAAATGGTCTGAAATTCCAATTCTAAATATAAAATTTGACTGTTCAAAGTTATTGTCCTTAAAATGACATCTTTCCCAATTTGAACTTCATTTTTATGTTATTAAATATGTTCAATAAACAGTCTTGAATTACACTTTAACATGAAAGGAAAGAATTTTATATTATTTTATATTTTGTAGGCAGTTTTGGTGACAAAGCCACTTCTAGTGATTTCAGAAGGACCTCTGGGTTTATTCCTAATGTCAGAAAAAAAATTAACTGACAAAAATATAAAAGCTTAATTAAACTTAAAAAGTGGCCATTAAATATCCTCTCTTGCATCACATTTTTTCCTACTTTGTTAAATGATAACCAAAATTAAAATCTTCGTTTGTAAGCAATTTTATATTCACAGAAATTATTTATACAGGAAGCTTATGCATTTTAGCAATCCAAAAGTGAATTTGTGCTTTTCTGTGAGGTTCATGTCCTCTAGAGTCAGGAGAAAAATTCCCTTTATGACCTCTCGGAAGCACTTTTCTCTTACTTATGATCTATTCATGGAGTAATTTCTGTTTTGTGTGCAGGCCCTCCTCAGCCCACACCGTTTTCAGTAGGATTCCTTCCTATCTTTCAGCAGCACTCACCTTCCTGGAGCTGTCCGCCCCCCCAGGAATCGCCTCCCATTATCTGTCCCACGCATTCCCATGGCACAATAAGCACCTGGTCAATGCCCACCCCTCCATGGAGCCCAGCTGTGACCCCTCAAAGCTCCCACTCAGAGCAGGACCTGCCAAGGACCTGCTTCACGCCCACCCAGCCCAAAGGAGAGGCTGAGTGAGCCCACACGGGGGATATCTCAGCAGAACACCAGGGAATGACACTGATAATGCCACAATGGTTCACACTGGGAAATAGCCTTTCATCAGCCAACATTCTGGGCTCTTTACACCGAGCTGACAGCAGTTTTGGGATACCTGAAACATGAGAGAGAGCCCCAGAAAGACTGTGTGCCTCAGAGCACATGGACCATGGCTGCAGGAACTGAGCTGCTGCTGACCACACCAGTTCTGTCAGAACCCTTTGCCTTAAGTGATCGAAGATTAATTTTCACCAAAGTTGTACACACAGAAAGGTCAGCCCCTTCTCCTTTGTACATAGGTGCACCTGAGGAGGATGTGGATGTGAGCAACATGCAGTCTGCTTACCTGTTCTTTGAACAGTTCTCCAGCAGACAGATCCTGTTTAGAGAGTCAGTGCTTGTGTGCTTTGCTTTTTTTAATCTGAGCTTTTTGGTCTGAGACAATTCCCCAACTACCAGCTGAGCTTCCTACTATGGCCACCACTTCCTACTATGGCCATAACTCCAGAGGTTAAACTTTGGGATCTGGAGTTATTCTTTTGCAACACATATTATAGCCTAGCCTAGCCTAGCCTAGCTTAGCCTAGCCCAATCTAACCTATCCTGCCCTGCCCTACTACTGTTCTTAGGTTTAGCAAAAGCTCCTTCTCCACCTGCCTAAGCATACTATATACATTCTCATACATCTCTTTAAGAGATGTTTTACTGGCAGGTAGCTAAATCACAAAGAAATCTGGCCAATATAATTAGACTTCATTTAGATGAACGTGAAATATCTCCGAACTACCAATAACCACAGAACTTGTCTTGATGACCAACAGAAATGGTCATATATTACATAGATCCAACCAGAAAGCCTGCTGGTATGAACAGCAGGATGTAAGAAATACTGATTAAAAGAACAGAAAGCAGCAAAAGTAGAACAGAAGCAATAAAAAAGGCAGAAAGAATTGTTATATAATTAATGCAGACATTACACACCTATTTACGTTTCTTAAATGAGGTAGTATATGCTCTGTATAGAAATACATAAATATATTTATGATTTGAAACATAACTTTCTCTTGTTAAAAATAATGTTTTGCTATGTTTAAATGCTTTTTCTGATGTTCTCTGTTCAAACTTTTCCTTTAACAGAAATCAAAGATTTCAAAAGCTTTTGGTTAAAAGTTTCACCAACACTGACATTATCAATCTTTTAAGCTCAGTGCACCCATAAGTACTAGTGGAACCACGTTCCACATGAAATTTCAGATCCACCATTCCTGGTCTATACAAGCTTTCCAACTTGGAACACCATAAAAACATTTTCCAAATGCGTTGTCATCATGGTTACATTCTTAAACTGCTACCTTGTAAAAGTTACAATCTCCAAGAGAACAGAAACCAGAATTCCAGAATTCACTGTGTAACTTTGTGAACTCTACTCACCACAGGGCTATAGTAAGGATTTATACAGCAGTGAGCGTATTACAGAGTGAAACATTTGATGGGGTAGTAATGAGAACCCACATGTGCACAGACTTACAATAATGCGTTTTCTACTTGTTTCTTCACCCCACAGGAGCTCTGTCTCGAATACAAACAATAACTATAACCACATTATTCTTCTCCAAGTCTTTTGAGATACCACAACCAAACGAACACCTTGAGCAGCATACTTGTCAAAGAGTGCACAGTGCCAGAAACCAAAACAGAAACACTGTATTATCTAAACCAGTTATCGCACTGTCTATTGGATTAACAAGCCTAGGTAAGAAAAACATCAGTGAAGTTGTGGCTGTTCAAAAAGCAGATGACTGGAAAATATGCCCTTGCCAAAAAATTCTGTGATATATTGCAGTTCTTCAACTGCCAATATCCAAGGCTTTTTGACAACATTTTGATTAGTGCAGTACCCACTGTAAGCAGCACCACAGTATAAAAACACCGCAGCCATAATTCATCAGCTAAATGGAATAATAAATGACTGGCTCCACACATGTCAAACAAACACCTTAATATAGAGCAATTAAAATAAGCAATCACAGCACAACTCTTAACACTGATCTGTCTTAATCTATTTTTAACATCTGTCAAGCATCTGACCCTATCAGACTGAGCAATTCATGAAGCCTGGGAATCATCTATTGCTACCAAATGACCAGATATTTTTCTCAAGAATGGAGGAAACCTAATGGGTATTAGACCATGAAATAAATATTTAGAATGAATAAATGTGTTTTTCAGGATACCTGGTATCACTTACACTCCCTTTAGAGAAGGAAGCTTGCTTTCGTACAATTTCTGCAATTTTGTCTTACTGAAACTTGGTGGAATTGGTGGTACTATTACCCAGAGTGTAGTTTCAGAAACAGTGAGCAGAATTCTAAATGCAACATGTTTTAAAAAGCCCAAATCTATCAGGATAAACAAAAATGTCTCCTTTAGCAGAAGGAAATGACAAATCCCAAATCCCAAATAACAAATCTATCTGGTCAATAGCAATATAAATATATCCATGTAGTGCCTTGATAATAAAGTAACTTGCTCTTCTTCCTTTATTTGTCTTTTATGATACACATTCTATCTGCCCACAAGAGAATAAAGCAATTTTCAAAATAAAGTAATTTTCAAAGTGCAAACACCCTGACCCCTCACTTACCCTCGAGCTCTTCGTGGACGTTTTGGGATAGGCTGGTCCTGGGCTGGGCTTCCCTGCTAGACACAAAGGACGCTGGATCTGTGCGTATTGTTGGGAGCTGCAAGCCAGCCCATGGCTTCGGTGGTGTTTTGGAGTGTGACCTCAGCATAGGGAGTCTGATCACTGAACAGTCTGACTTTTAAGAGAGACGATTTCATTACATGCAGCAGATGGCCCTTCCTGGGAAAACCTCTGCCAGACAGGGAGTTGGCAGTGAGGAGAGGGCACATCCTACTTCCATAGAAGTCCATAGGAATTTCCTAGTGGCCTTGAGACAGAGGAAGTGTTGGCCTTAGCTTTTCATAACAAAGCACTGGGTTGTTTTTTGAAGCAGGTGCCTAACTGCTTGCCTAGGCACGTTGGGAATTTCTTACTTGCTGGAAGTTAAGCACACGAAAGTTCTGCTGAGCATGAGAAAATCCACAGTGCCTAACAAGCAGGCTGAGGAAATCAAAGATGGACAGTGTCTATTCCACAATCTCTACACAGAAATTCACCTAATGATTCTCATTCCTCAAAGGCAAATAAGTGAATCCTGAAGTCAGAAAGTATTTCCACTCTTGGTACCCAAGGAGACAAATCTCACACAGGATGAATTGGAATGAATTGCACAAACTGCCCTGAGCTCAAGGGATCTGGAAGAGGCTGAAAAGCAACTTTTGTGCCAAGTTTTTTCTTAAGCATTTTGTAGGACGTGCAGTGAAAACTGGCTATGAGATACTGCTGTGCTAAATACTCCTTGCTTCCAGTGTTATCTAGACAGATAGGCAACTGGGGTGTTGAGCAATAAATATAGCACCTCCAACCACCCTCATTCAGAAATAGCAATAAGGATATCTATGTTTTACATAAGAGCCTAATAGCCAAAATAACCCCCAAAGAAATAAGAGGCAGCCACATTCAAATCAGAACAGGTTGGGTTGGAAGGAACCTTAACATTATCCAACACCAATAGGAGCAGGGACACCTTCCACCAAATCAAGTTGCTCCAAGCCCCATCTAACCTGATCTTGAACACTTCTAAGGATGGGGCATCTACCACCTCTCTGAGCAACCCAAATGTTTGATCACTGATTAAAAATGTTAGTAAAATTACTTTCTTAGGCACTTTCAGTCCACTTTGAGCAAGTTGCAATACCAGAGAATTCGCCTCAGATCCTCGGTCCGTTTGCACTGATGACGATCACTCATGGGAACATCTCCTTGGGAGGCTCTTCCCGAGCAACCCCTCCTCTCTCTCGCTAAAGGACGCAAGGTGCCTGACCCTTAAGCTGCACGCTTGGAGAGTGGTAGCAGGCTGGGGAAAGTTGTGTCAAGGAGAGTCCACGGCCGTGCTGGTTGCAGTTGGATAAAGTTGTTTCTCTTCAAAGCTAGGCCCCTGCCCTCAAGTGTCCTGTGGGCTTTGTCTGGTTTACGCCCCAGCCCCGGTTCTAAAGCCACGTTCGTCCTTCTCAGCGCCAGCTGGAGATGCTGCACGAGGTCTCGCCCTCGCAATCGGATACACAACACTCCCATTTCAACACGGGTACAACCATACCAGGTCTGTTCCCTCAGGGTGTCCGCAGGGCCGGCCGAGGGAACGCCATGGCGCGGTCCCCTCATGGCGCGGTGCCCTCAGAGCCCGGTCCCCTCGGAGCGCGGTCCCCTCAGGGCGCGGTCCCCTCGGAGCCCGGTCCCCTCAGGGCGCGGTGCCTTCGGAGCGTGGTGCCCTCGGAGCCCGGTCCCCTCGGAGCCCGGTCCCCTCAGGGCGCGGTGCCTTCGGAGCGTGGTGCCCTCGGAGCCCGGTCCCCTCGGAGCCCGGTCCCCTCAGGGCGCGGTGCCTTCGGAGCGTGGTGCCCTCGGGGCGCGGTGCTCTCCCAGCGCGGTGCACGCGCTCCCCTCAGGCGGACCCCGCCCGGCCGCCCCGTCCCGCGCTGCTCCGCGCGGCGCTTCCTTCCGGACGGCGGCACCGCCCCGGCAGGCAGCGATGGAGCACGGCGCGGTGGGGCCGCTGCCTCTCAGCCGCCTGGCCGGGCCGCTGCTCCGCAGGCTCAGCGAGCTACTGGACCGCGCGGCGCCCGGCAAGGGCTGGCGGGAGCTGGCGCAGCGAGCGGGGAGCCGCGGCACGGTGCGGCTGAGGTGAGTGCGGGCAGCGGCCGCTGTTTATCTCTCTAATCCCTTAAAACACTGAAAGTCCACTTGGTAAGTGAAGGTATCACCACATGCTGAAGGCGTCTCGCCCCAGGCTTGCGCGGCACTGTGATTTAATGAAAGAGACGTTGATGAAACTAATTAGTGGGAATACGTAACCTTGTATTCCCTTTAGGTAGCTGTCATTATTTCCTTATTTGTGTTGATTGAATCCGCTGTGACTGAAAGTGCGTGAGGACAACAGTTGAAACTCTAAGGTTCAGACGCAGTTAACTACGCTGCGCAGTCGGTGTGTTAGGCTGGGTCCCAGCAGTCACTTGCTTATAAAAACTTCCAAATCAGTCTTCCTGTACTTTGAAGTTAAGTCTGACTCACTCTCTACGGCTTCTGAATTAGGCTCATGGAAATGAAAGGTGCTGTACTACTTTTTCTGCTGAGACTTTAAAACTGAAAAGTAGAAGGTTTCTTAATACATTTGCTGAGAATTGTGAGGTATACACCACATCCAGCTCACTAATACCAGTTTCTGTCTGTGGAGGTGTCACTGAATAACCTCTGAACTCCTGAAACTTGAAGGAAATGCTGCCAATATGTTAAAATCAGCTAGGAATTTCCCATCTCTATCTTTAGAACTTTTTATTTATCTACAAGTGATTGATAACCCAGGTCCTTTCTGAGAAAAAAAGTATTAAGAAGGTCTGTGCCGTGTCTTTCTCACATTATTCCATAGCCCTCTGGATTTGGAGCAGTGTTCCCTCCAGGTGCTGGAAGCAGAAGGCAGTCCCAGCTGGAGTCTCCTGAAGCTGCTGGGGGATCGAGGCTGCACTGTGGTGGAGCTGGCAGAGTCCTTGCAGGCCCTGGAGCACACAGAGGCTCTCCACTGTCTCAGCCATTCAGGTCAGTTCTGGGCTGTGCTTTCACTGCAGCCCTGGACTTTAGACTGGAAACACTCAAGTTACCACTTTTTTTTAAACTTTCTGTTCTGCAGTTGACTTCCTGTCCTTCTTCTGATGACCTTGGCTATACCAGTGGATCTGGTTTTGGGACCATCCTATAACAAGATCTGGAATGGTTTAGGTTAAGAAAATAACTGCATCATATCAGAGTGATGTCAGAGTTGCTCTCCTGGCAGTTAAGATTTGAAGTGGAAAATTTTACCTTGCAGAAAACCCCAGCCCTGTGTTCTGCAGGAGTCAGAGGCATAAAGCTGAAACCAAGGATTCAGCTCATAAGAGTGCATAAGGAGTAGCAGGAAAACACACTCTGTTGGACTTAAACTCTGACTGCTTTGACTTCCTCAGGCTGGGCCTTAATCTGAACAGCTCAAAGAAATTATTGGCAGTGAACAAACGCTTAAAACTGGGAATAACTTTCCAAAAAGGGATCTGTGATACCATGACACATATTATTTCCTTTAAAATTAAAATCTCTGAATGACCTACTTTAAATCTTTTATGAGCTTCATCCAGTACTGATCGATTTGAGCATGGATTTTGTGTAGTGGAAGACAATTTTGAATGTCTTAAAGTAATAAACTAATTGGAACTGTGTGTATACACAGTACAAAACAAAATTTTCAAGTATATTTAATGACAGAAATGTTCTTTGCTCCAAGGGCAATTTAAATGAAAATATAAGTTATGAACTTTTATTTCTTCATAACTTTCCTATGTGTAAATTCTGTCTTAAAGGTATAAAGATCGTTGTACAGCCAGAGTCTCAAGCAGTGCTCTCTGGTCAGGTCGTCAAGTTGTGCTGCTGGGCAACAGGACACCCATTTGTGCACTACCAGTGGTTCAAGCAGGAAAAAGAGGTAGGAGTTCATAGAGAATGCATGGTTTTTAAATAGTGAAAATAAACAATGATTTTGGATCGTCCTTTTTTTAAGACTCTTATTCACAATGAGAGAAGATTGCTGTAAATAGTCATAAAACTGAAAGTTTAAGAAATGCTGGATAATGATCCTACAAACATGGTAAAACAAAACAGTGATTCGTTATATTCACATCACTTCATTCCTGGGGGATGTGAATGTGGAATGGGGCAGAAAGGAAGCTGTAAGTTCAGTTGTCTCAGCCTACCAGTAAGTTTTGAGTAAGTGAAGGAGTTGAGGATGGTGTTATGGACTTGGAAATAAATATTATAATGCTTGATCCTGGTTTAAATTAAACCAATTGAAATTGAAGTATTTTTGGTTCACCTGTGATGCAGGTTCCCCACGGTAATTCTCCAGAGCTGGTTTTGAGTCCAGTGAGTGTAAAGGATTCTGGCTTTTACATCTGCCGAGTGAACAGTGAATCTTCTTTCATGTTCAGTCAGTGGGTACGCCTTGAAGTTTGTGAGCCTCAGGATACGCCTCATGGTGAGTAGCAAAAATGCCTTCTGAAAGTGCCTTCCTTCTTCCTCAAGGCACTTGGGTCCCTGTTGCTATGCTTAGGTTGTCTCACACTTCCTTTTCTTGTTACTTCCTTTTCCTTTTTCAAGGGCGCTTAATGGGCTTGCCTGAAAACAAGTTGTGCATTTGTAATCAGCCTCAGCCACAAAACCTGACAGTGGGGGATGCTCTGGTACTAGAATGTGGAGCTGTTGGAAACCCAATTCCTCGTTACCAGTGGTTCAGAAATGGATCTCCTTTGGAAAATGGGAGCAAAAATATCTACACAGTAAGTTACTGCAGTGGGCCACACTTGGGAGCTAATGCTAACCACCTTGAGCTTACCACAGAAAGTTCCCTTGAAGAAAATAATTCAAAACATTGATAACTTCTGATGAAGTGCTCACTTGAAGTGCTGCTTTTAATTTTTTTACTCTCTTGCCTGTGGGGCTTAGATGCAAGGCTTAAATACCTGATGCAGGTATTTTTGGAGGTCTGTTGGGGTGATTGTGATGATGCTTGCATAGGTAACTGACGTGGATGTGGGACATCAAGGAACATACTGGTGTCATGTATTCAATGACCGGGAGGACGAAGACAGCAAGAAAGTAGAGGTCATTATAGGTAAGGAGTTTTTCTATTTCATACACGTCAGCTCCTTTGTCCATTTCTTCCACATCACTAAAATCTATTTTTGAAGCTTTCAATATCAAGCCAAGCACATGCTTTCTATATTTTCAGTTTATTCATTTGTTAAAACACCAGTGCTTGCATCCAGCAAATGGAAAAGCTTTGGGTTTTTATGGTAACCAGCATAGAAGTGCTATCCCTTTTTGGCCCTGCCAGCATGTATGTGGCTTGTTAGCAGATGGCAAGCTGATTTATGCTTTTTGACAACTAAAACCCACTTTTAACCCTTGCTGGGGACATGAACGCCGTCACCTGGTGTCCTTCAGCAATCAGGAGAAGTGAGGTTGTTCGTTTCAAGTAGAATGGATGAACATGTTTCAGTGCACGTGTATTTGCAGTGAACTGAAGAGAAGCAGATCTGTTTGTATAGCTTCCAGATCTACCTGGCAATACTATTATATAATTTCCTAACCTGAGAAACACCCTAGTTTTGTACTCCTGAGTTTCAGGAATCATTACTGTACAGTGTTATGGCCAATACAGGTTTACAGTGTTGTAAAATGAGCTACATTGCAGAGCAGCTTGACAGTGCCCTTTGTCTTCCACTTGTGTACTAACTCTCATAACTGAGAGCTTGTCTTCCAATTTTTTCCCCTCCTTAAAACACAAGGAAGGAGAGCCATGGCAATGGAGTGCACAGAAGGTAATGTAAACCTCTAGTTGTGAATCAATTTTAAAAATCAGTGATGGGGATGACACGTTGTTGAGCATGTTGCTGAAAGGCATGTGTGGGTTAAGAGCTTGGGTTTAAAACACTGATGGATGATGCAACAGTCCTTCTGCATGTGCTTCTCTCTTTTTTGCAAGGACACCACGATCTAGATCACACGGGAGAAAAAACAGGCTACTTTCTTCTTTTGTGGCATTCAAATGAAGATAAAGATCTGGAGATTTCTTTAGTGGGGCTCAGGAGGCAACATCCTAGTAGGAAGATCTGGAGATGTTCAGGAACCTGTGTGATCTTAGAAAGCTGGCTAGAGCTAGTTCCAATGTCAGCTCCATATCTGCAGAAGTGTTTCTAGCAACTTCCTTAGGATGATTTCTGTTCTCCTTTGCATTTTTGCAACAGGGAGGAAGAAGTATATTGTGACCTTTTATGTTGGTACCATCCCTTGACTACTGAGCATCCCAGAGTCTGCAATATTCACAGCACAGGGGATTGTGTACAGTGGTGAGGGGCTGCTCCAAGAGAATACTGGTGCTTCAGAGATGTCAGTTTTCTTTTTTCTGCTTTCCAGTGTTCTCAGAATAAATAGGGGAAACCCCCGGTAGCCTAGAATGTTTGAAAATTGTGTGTGAAGTCTTTCTGAATACACATGGCTTCCCAAAATCAGATTTTTTGCTCAGGATGTTGCTTTTTCAGTGGCTCTTCAAACATCTGTTCTCCAGTGGGATGATTCTGATACCTTGTTCCTTTTCCCATCAACCTACTTGCATGACTGTGGGATTGAGGTGTCGTAACTGTCCCCCTCTTTGTTTTTGCATCTACTGTACTGTGATTCTGTGTCTAGCACAGAGTGCATAGGCTTAATGTATTGCTACAGGATTTTCTCTTCTCTGCAGAATAAACACAAAAGGTTTGATTTGCAGAAATACAAAGCCAAAGGTATTTTAGAAAGGTAGTTAGTTTTCTGTGTTCAGCTTTGTTTACTATTATTATTACAACTATTATTTTATTGATGTTTTCCTTCACAGAAGATCTAAGTGATCTTCAGGAGTCAGGTAAGTGGTAAGTTTTGAAAAACTTTAGTTTTGCATCTTCACTTGATGAACTTTACCTTTCAGTTGCAAGTCACTGAAGGCTCGCTGGGTTGCAATATAAACTTTACAGTATTTGGATGTATCTGTAACTGAGAATTGAACAGGCGCTGGTATCACCTCAAGAGCAGCACAGCTTTGTAGTTCCAAGGGTTTAACTTGAAGCATACAGAGAATCATAGGGGTGCTGTTTGTAAAATCACCCAAGGCTGCACCTGTACTTACACAAATACAAAGGGAATTATCTTTCTTGTCTGTGGTTTCTTGGGACTCTCAGTTTTAGCACATTGCATCTTTCTCAGGTAATTAAGGTGAAAAGGATGTGAGGTGTCTGGCTTTCACTCATGGTATGTTGAATGGCATATTTCTTACAGTCATGTTGAAGTCAGCCAATGTGATTTGAAGCCTGTTAGATGTTTATCATAGAAGTGGAGATCCACAGTGTTGCTCCAGAGGAGATTATCCCTGATAGACTTTTCCCAAAACCTCAACTCCCAAAGATAGTTTCCTGGGTAAGATATCAAATACGTTTATGTTTGCCCAGCCTCAGTTCCAATCACTGAAGGGCTTCTCTGTCATACTGTGTCATGTTATCCAGGTGTACCACTCTGACACAGTGCTTACTGCTTCTCTTGGCACAGCATTGGCTCTGCCACTCCTCTGTGAAGTACAAAATAAAAGAATTTTCACATCCAGATGGGAATCCCTGCTAAGTATACCCCACCTTGCATGTCTGCATTTTTTTTGGAGAGGATGGACTGCTCAGATGTCACTGAAAATGCCAATGTGCATTTTGTGAGATTCAGCATCTATTCTTCCTTAATTTATACAACTAGCTACTCACATCTTGTCAGGTTGTTTGCTGGAAGAGGGTGAAGGAAACCAGCTAAACAAAAACAACAGTATCAACAAAACACCCCCAAACTCCACTAAAACAAAAAGAGGGCTTTTTCTTGCATTAAACTAGCAAAGTGTTAGACAAAGCAGTACCACTAGACTATGGCTCTGGGGAAGATGCAGTTCATTTTCTGTGGTCACTGACATACTGCTCTTTTCTTCTATTTCAAGCAGACCCACAAGAAGAATCAAGTCACAGACCTGTGGGTAAGTAGTTTTGCACTGAAATGACTGTATGTATTTGACATCTAGGAAGCAGATTTTGCTGCTTCTGAGTATTGCTGCTACCGACACTGCCATTGCAAGAGCTATGAGGCAAATAGACAGCTGCAGGGAGGGAGATCTGTGGGTATTTGTGTAGTCCTTTTAGAATGCTTGCTTGCCCTTTCAGGAGTAAACTCTGCTGAGGGCACCAGTATTTTTAGTGACCCTGTGAAGCGTCTGCAGCTTCTTACCTGTTTCAGTTTGCTGCTTCAGATTCCTGTGGCCAGGCCTTAGCCAGAGTGTTACTCCATTCCTTTGGACACTTGGAGGCAATGGTATTGGGATGATGTGATAGAAAGGATTGCTAACATGTCTGCTGAGGAAATGCGGTCCTTGCAAGGTCAGCTCTCCCTGTTCCGTCATGTGGATGCATTGATGCTGAGCTGAAGCTCATAAAGAGATGGATAACACATGTGATATGAAGAATAGTTGCTAGGTTTTTTAATCACATTCTTAAATTTGCACTGTAGACTTGAGTGGTCAGGCATGTTGTCCCGTTGATACTAAACCAAATGGAAAGGCTGCTGGCCTCTGTCAGAATTTTATGGCTCTTTCAGGTTTGTGTGAGGGTGTGAGGGGGAGTGTAAGTCCTCCCCTCTCATGTGGGTAAGTTTTTTTTCTTCAGGCTGAAAAGACAGTTGAGCTGTGTTGTTGATGTGGGATGACTTGTAAAATCACATAAAATATTGTGCTTGAAGTGAGATAGGATAGTCTTTTCACTTTGGAAAACCTTAAATTTAAAGGTGTTTAATCAATGGAATATATAAATGTGACATGTTTTTTATTCTCTGTGTGTCTTGGCAGCCACAGACAAGGTGGCTCTGTTAATAGGAAACATGAGCTACTGGAATCATCCCCAGCTCAAGGCTCCAATGGTAGATGTCTATGAATTGACCAGTTTGCTAAGGCAGCTGGATTTCAAAGTTGTTTCTTTGCTGGATCTTACTGAGTCTGAGATGCGAAATGCAGTGGATGAATTTTTACTTCTCCTGGACAAAGGAGTTTATGGTAAGGACACATAAAATCCCTTCTGAAGTAGGTCAGTTTTGTATGTATCAAGTAGCAAACATCTGGTATTTGCCTCTGCTAAACAAACTTCAGGGTAAATATGATGTATGTAGAACAGGAAAAATAAGTTAGGGAACCCACCAGCATATCCTCTGACTTTGGTTAAAATGTTATTGTTCCTTTACCTTTAGAACAGATCAAATGTTTGAACTGTATTCTTTAACCGCACCTAAAACTGCAGTGCAGGCTTTTATTTTGTTTGATAGTATTGATAGTACTTAGCTTGCCTAGATTTGATTTTGGGGAACAAAGCACGAGACAGAATTGGGGACAGCATGATGGAATTTACGCATGGAGCAAGAGTCTTGCATGGAAAAGGCCAAGAGTGATCTGGTTTGGAGTGTAAGAAAAGTTCTTACGTTTTCTGCTGACTGTAACTATTTTGTCATTTTTCTAAGATTGTATGTGCTAAGATTATATAAAAAACTCCAGGAATTTTTTAGGACAGAAAGCAAAAAGTTTTCCCAGGTCTCTATTTAATAGATTGCAGAATTCTTGTAGTAAAAGTCCATTTGAGAAAACATTATTTGGTCTCTTTTTGGAACACAAGGTCAGCTTATTTCTTAGCATGACTTTTTTTTTTTAAGGGTGTGTTACCTGATGCTCTGTCTGTGCAGAACTGCCTGCTCTGACATTTATGTCTGAGCTAAAACCTGCCTGACACGAAGCCTCAGTCTGGCAGGAACATGAGGCTTTTGAGAGCAGTTTGCTTTTATTATTCCTTGGGAAATAAATGGGCTTATCTGTTTGAGTGAGCTTCGAGATTTTTGCACCTTCTCAGTTTTTCTCTGTAATAGCAGATATGAATGTAAAGTACTGGGAAATAAAGTATTGAAAGGCTTTAATGAATTTCTCAGCAGCACCATATGAAAGCTCTTATATGGCATATTTTTGTAGTTGTACTTTCCCAGGCAGGTGATATAAAAGGTAAGCAGAAAAGTTTTTCAGTGGTGTTTGGCAATATCTACTTCAGTTTAAATGATCACTTTATTCATTCTGCATAGTGGCTATTAATGGCTTAAAGCCTATAAAAGATGCTGTCAGTGCACAAATAGGTAATGATTTATTGCCTTTTCTAGTGGGCATAGGTTCAAATAGAAGAGACATAGTGACTACTGCTGTTTAGTCCCTGCTACAAATGAACCTGATGCCTACTAAGTTGTGTAATTCTGGCTTACTGCCAGGAAAGTGGCATTTCAGATGCTGGTCCTTAAGGGCAGGAGTAGTAAACAAAGTGATGATGATTGTCTCCTCTCCTGTCTTAGTCTGTGCTGTTCTAAATGTAGGTTGCAATTAACATTGTATTCCACAAAGGGTAAAAGCACAGACCCATGTGTTTGAAAGGCTAAAAATATTTAGGCTGCTTTCTTTTTAAATGAGAGGGACTGAGGGAGAGAGGGAGGGAGGCAGATATCACTTAAATGCTGACGTCTCTGAGGAACATGAGCCTACTTAAAATTGTTGTGTGCAAGTCTCCGTTGAGGCCCTCCAAACATGTTTACTCCACTTATCCCAGGTATGTGCAGATTTATTTCTGATCTTGAGCTCAGCATATTAACTGTTGCAGGTACTTGCCACATAGCCCAGTCATCTGCCAAGGATAGAAAAGGAATGTAGTCAGTCAGTCCAATTACTTACGGAATAAATGTGCAGACACATAGAATCTCAAATATAACCCTGATTTAGGTCCAGACCCAAACTCTGGAAATCACATTAAGACTTTCCTTTTAACTTAGGGCCTGACACAAGGTCATGCAGTTGCACTTGATACCATTTTTAGCTCTCTTGAGGCTTGCCAGGCTCAGATAGCCCTCATATTTTCATTTCTTGTAGCTGTGAGTAGTGAAGAGGTGAAAACATCTAGCACACCCACCTCCATGAGCTAAATTAACAGTAGATCATCTTAGTATATTAGGGTGAGGCTTATTTTGGGTTTTCTCTGAATGTGCCAGTGTTGTAGTGACTTAAATTTCTCAGCAAACTTTAGTAAGAATAACAACATAAGAGTATTGTATCTCCAGTCAGCATAAATTGTCAGATTTCTGTTGACTTTTATTTAGCTGAGCACTATATTCTAATTGCAGATCTGACCCATAGACTGCTTTGACTAGATAAATAAAAATTCTTTTTAAAAGATGGAATTTGCATCATTAAGGAAAACCAGCACTGGGAATAGGCAATAGGAAAATTCAATTAAATCATACAAGCCTCTGGTAACTGCATTTTATGGCAGTAGAGATTATTAATTCTAAGATCATCTAATCTTCATGCAAATTTATATGATTTTAATATTGGACATTTTTATTCATATAAGGCAAATCTAAGTCCTAGCTTGCAGTTCCCTTTCTCAGGATTGAGAAAAACTTTTTTTAATTCTCTGATCATGTTGGGGTTTTTTCTACAAAAATATTCCATGTTTTATTGAAGATTCTAAATCTTTAAAATGTTGTAGACCATTATGTAGTGACACATGAGGGACATGATGGCAGGATAATAATTTCTGGCTAGGTAAGCACACAAAGAGTTTGCTTGTTTGTTTAGTAGACCCAGAAGAGTCATGAGTTTGTAACTAGGATATATAGCTGATGTAGCTACAATCAACTGAACATGAGCTGTTGGTAGTTTGGTAATGGGGATGTGCTCTGGAGTCCTACCAAACTCTTCCACATTTTTTTTTCTGTCTATAAACTCCAGACTTACTGCTGCTCAGAGCTTTGTAATTGCACATGTGGAGAAGATGTTGTACGGTTGGCACATTTCCTTGCTCCTATCTGTGAGTTACACATCACACATAACAGACTGTCTCTGCTAGAAGTCATAGCTACTTAGAGCATTTTAAGAGTATTGAACCTGGTGTGGTTTTGCAAATATGTAACTGATTCTATTGCATGTGTGATTTTTGTGCTTCTTTTAGTTTATTGTGTTAGTGTATTGTGGAGTTGATGTTTATGTGGCTTGGAGTGGCTCCAGTGAACTCCCTGGCCACAGTCAGCACTGTGCATGATGCTTTGGATGCACTAAAATGGACAGAAGTGTCTGATGCCCTGTTCACTGTCACACCTGTTTTGAACTCAGGTTTGTTATACTATGCTGGCCATGGCTATGAAAACTATGGGAACAGTTTCATGGTTCCTATTGATGCCCCGAACCCCTACCGCTCCGCAAACTGCCTGTGCGTGCAGAACATCCTGCGGCTGATGCAGGAGAAGCAGACGGGACTCAACGTGTTCCTGCTGGATATGTGTCGCAAAAGGTACATCCTGCATTCCTGGGTGGTGAGAGCTGAGCTCAGCTCTTGCCTTAACAGAAAGCTGGGCCTCCTGCTGGTGAGAAGTCTTTAGGCTGAGAATTCACTGTACTGCAAACTTCATGGTGCTGACTTTTGTTTTTGAGCAGTCAGAATTCATTCCAGACTTGCAGGAGTAAAACAAATTACTGGTTCTGAACTCTTCTTTTTTTTTGTATTTTGAATTTGTTGCCATTATTAGTTCTCAAATTATTATTTTACTTTCTTGTGTTTCCATTTATTACAGAAATGAATATGATGACACCATTCTTATCTTGGATGCTCTGAAGGTTACGGCCAACATTGTTTTTGGATATGCAACGTAAGGAAGTTTTTCTTCTGTGCCACAGAAATGACTGATTGTATGGCTGATCTTTTTCAGAACTGTGCTGTGGGCCAGTAACCTTGGTCACTTTACAAGTGCAAAAACTGCTGAATAGAAGTAGTCAGGAGCTTTACTGAAGTCATCTTTAATAAATTTAAGCTCCTCATATGAACAGTTTGATGAACAGGTCTAATCTGTAATGTCATTTTAAGAGAAACTTCTATCAGCTGCTTGCAAGGGAACACGAAGTGCAGGCCTTGGACACAACCTGATTTTCAAATTGTAGGGTTTCTTTCCCCATTCCCAATATAAATTTGCTCTTAATCACGCAGTGTTTTTTCCTTGTCCGATGCTGATGATCTCACAGGTGCCAAGGAGCAGAAGCTTTTGAAATTCAGCAGTTGGGGTTGGCCAATGGAATCTT
This sequence comes from Acrocephalus scirpaceus scirpaceus, assembly GCA_910950805.1. Classification (NCBI taxonomy): domain Eukaryota; kingdom Metazoa; phylum Chordata; class Aves; order Passeriformes; family Sylviidae; genus Acrocephalus; species Acrocephalus scirpaceus. Next base: position 163,424 of record OU383776.1, on the reverse strand, counting down.
CATGAAGTTCTTGAAGGACCGTTTGTTAGAAGACAAGAAGGTCACTGTTCTGCTTGATGAGGTTGCAGAAGGTGAACTCCAGCATACTGCACTAACAGTCTCCTCAGTCTGCATTACTGAAAACAACTTTGCTTCCATGTCCTTCCCCTGATGGTGAATGTGTTACACTACTTAATATCTGCTTCTTGTTGTGTTTTGTTCAAATAGCAGATGCTACTGGGGCAGCATATTAACAACATTCCTGATGCTGAGCTTCTTTTATAGTGTTCAATTTTCTACTTTCCTCTTCAGTGAACCTTATTTGCTCTGAGTGTCTTTCTCAAAGCATGTAGCTTTGAATTGTCCACAAAACTGTTCTTCTGTTCTGTGGTGCCAGCTGCTTGTGGTAGTCCAGTTATTTGCACGTTCATTTAAACAATTAACATAATCCTCCTTGCCTCAGAGTGCTATAGCAATGATAATGATTTGTTCTCTAAGTGCAGTAAAAAGGGCAGTGCACTGTGTTAATTTGCCTGGTTCAGTGATTGTATTTTTGAGTTGACTGGAGAAACACTGAAGTGAAAAGTGTGGAGGGAAAGCATACTGCTTCTGTGCAATGCCTGCTCCAAGCACAGAACAGTGTCAGACTGCTGTGTAGAGGTGCATCAGCCCAGCTCTGCCCTGGGTTCAGCAGCCTTGGACAGCTGCAGGTCGCAGAGCTTTGTGTTCTGTTTAAGAGTGCAGAGAAAGATTGACATGTCAGGCAGCGTGACAGGCACTGCAGTGAGTGTTCCCAGGTGTTGGGTGTCAGGGAGTACAAAGGTGCTGTGCAGACAGTGCCAGAGAAATGTTCCCATTAATGTTCCTGGAAACAGCCCCCATGGAAAAGGCTGCAGCCTGCTGGCACCGTGGTCCTTGCCACAAGAGTGGAGTGCTGGTTCATGGTCAGCTTGGTGGCCACCAGGTCCCCGAGGTCCTTCCCTGCAGAGCTGTGTCCCAGTGAGTCAGGCCCTTTATGGACCTGTGCAAGGGTTTATTCCTGCCTGGGAGCAGAACTTGGTGTCTCCTGTTACTGGACTTCATGACATTCCTCTCTGCCCAATTCCACAGCCTGTCCAGGGCCCTCTAAAGAGCAGTACAGTCTTGTGGGATATCAGCCACTCCTCTCAGTTTTTAATCATCTGCAAACTTGCCAAGTTTTGTATTCTGTCCTGACATGTGGGTCATTAGTGATGCGGTTAAATAATCAATATTGGGCCCTTGTATCTAAACCTAAAATACTCCCCTTACCCCCAATTCTTTAGAATAATCTCCTTCAATGGAATTACTCACATTCTTGAAATTAGTTACTCTAATTAGGACCTTATCCAGTCAGAGCTGTGATGCTGCTTGGACTGGCTCTGAGGAACAGGGGACAATGTTGGCCAGGCCATGTGCAACCCCTTGGGGCTCTGGAGAGCTCTTTGGCCTTCAGGGAAGGAAGAGCTGAGCAAGGAATACTTGTAAAACTGCAGCTCTTGATGGATGTGCTGGCTCTGGCATAACCACAGCAACCACGTGTTGCAGGAAGGTACAAATCAGTTGGAATTGCAGCAGCATTGATTTTCAAAGAACCTCTCTGCATCTTGTTCTTAGATATGGGCAAGTGTCCCCTTACCAAAGGCAAGCAAGCCCTGGAGATCCGCAGCAGCTTGTCAGAGAAAAGGGCATTAACTGATCCTGTTCAACAAAGCACATCTTCTGTAGAGTCCCTGGCACGGAACCTGCAGTGGGCCAAAGCTCATGGTACAGTACAGTCTGCTTTTAGTTGATCCTACTGCCACGATGGGAGAAGGGAGAGCATGTACGATTGAATGGAAATGGAAGAAATTCAAGTTTATAACTATGTTTTCATTACTATGTTCAGTTGGAAAGTTTTGTGTCAGGGTTTACCCCTACATGAGATAGTAATGAACAAGGTGACGTGTAGAATTCATTTATATTCAGTATATTTAAGACCACTCAGACACTGGAGGGGAGACTTATGGCTTGTCTGCCTTCAGGGACAGCCTCCCAGTACTGCAAGTCTAGCAGTAACATTTGTAAGATATCATTGATCTCATTTCAAAGTCATCACCTGAAACAGCCAGGTGAACTTTATGGTAAATGTGCATGATGAAAAGAAGTTTTCAATGCAGACAACTAAGAAAAGTAACATAAGACTGAGATGAGTTCCAGGCTTCCTGGCCTTTTAAGAAGGGCAGTGGGGTTTAAGACCTTTTTACCTTTTTCACCTAAACTTGTTGGAGTATGTCTTCAAATTTCTTTGGCAGTTGGCGCAGAGGATCAGAGATGGCTAAGTCTGATTTCTAAGACCACTTGTCATATAGGAAGACTCTTTCAGAGATGCAGATGTTTATTTGTGATACCAAGCACTTAATTCTTGCTTGTTAAATGATTGTAAAAGAACAATGCATATGCTAAGTTTATATTTAGACTGTAACAATGTGTTATTTATTGGCAGAGCTTCCAGAAAGTATGTCCCTTGAATTCCAGTGTGGTGTTCAGATTCAGTTGGGGTTTGCAGCCGAGTTCTCCAATGTCATGATAATCTATACAAGGATAGTTAAGAAGCCCCCTGAAATCACAGCTTGCAGAGCCCACATCACAGACTTCCCACTCGTAAGTGCTTCCTGCTGCTGTCTCGTGATCTCGCTCAACTGAAGTTGAAAATTTTCTGCTCTACCCTTATCAAGCTGCATCTTGTATAGTAAAATTGGTTTAAAGTGCTGCAACTTCTCAAACTGAAAGAAATACTATTTTATGATCTACAAATTCTATACCATCAATTAAGTTCTCTTTTTTTTCTTGCAACAGGACTTTGATGTAGATCCTAAAGAGGCAAATAAAGGAACTCCTGAGGAAACTGGAAGCTATTTAGTATCAAAGGACCTTCCCAAACACTGCCTCTACACCAGGCTGAGTTCACTGCAAAAACTAAGGGTTAGTGTATACTATTGATTACAAATTTGCCCAGATAATTGACACTATTTCTGTTGCTTTGCAGTTCTGTCGAGGCAGCTATGTATTGTTATTCTTTAGAGGGAAAGAATGGATAATAACACAGTTCAGTGACTTTAATTTTAGCTGAAAAGTAAAAGGCAGAGAATTGATGCACATGCAGTCCTGAAACTGGCTTGCAAGGCCCTTTGTATTTTCCAGGCCCATGCTGAACTTGGCCAAGATGGTTATTTTTGTTCAGATCACCTACTGCATGCTCTGAGGGTGTTCCTATGCTTTTTAGGAAGAACATGACCTGAAGCTGAGCTGCCTCTTACAAAGTCATTAGTAGGAGATGAAAGTGTTGTGTATCATCAGCCTGTGCTCCTGGGCACACAGCTTTTGAAAGTTTCTCTCTTCAGCAGCCTGGGGCACTGCTAAGTGTCTCTGTATCTTTGTTTCATGAACATCTCTGCCAGACACAGCCTGGCATCTCTTCTACAGTGCTTTTGGCAGTTGAGGTAACACAAGTGCTTCTGGAAATACAGACTGTTCAGTGAACAAGTAGTGACCAAAAGAGGACCTCAGGAAACAAGGCGTGCCCATTGTGTGTCTAGCTCCTAAAAAGGTCACTCTGCTTCTCCAGGAGACTAGAGGCTCTCTGAGGGTTTCCTGTAGTGTTTATTTGGAAAGGAAGTATAACTTTTTCTCTCCCCCCTTTCCGCTTTTACAGGAACATTTAATCTTCACTGTTTGCTTGCACTATGAGTATTCAGGAATAGAAGATACAATGGATGAAAGAAAGGAAATTAATGTTGGGAAGCCCCTTATTGCTAAATTAGGCCTTCACCATGAATTCAAAACCAAGAACTGTCCCCAGACCTGTTGCATGCCTGGTTATCCTTTTCATAATCCAGAAGAATCAAGTCCAGAGGCAGCTGAATACTACATCCCTAGTCATTGCCAACCCAATTCCTGTCCAGTTGTTTGCCATCCAAACTGTGCTTGCTCAACCAGCATCACACAACCAGATGCATGTTCCTGCAATGGAACTTCCAGGATATTGGCTTCAAGACATGAAGTACAGCATTATTCACCCACTGTGGAAAAAAGTAATGTACCAGTAGAGACCACTGATGATACTGTTGAACTGGAATTCTTCCTCTCTGACAGCCTTAGCTTCTCTGAACAGCAATAGCTGGGATGTGTTTGGAATAGACCAGTGTGGCATCCTTGAACAGAGGGGCCTCCACACAGCCTCTCCATCTAGAGTTTGGAGACTTCTGGACAGGGCCCTGGAGTAGGTGCTGAGAGTGAGGTTGTGATGGAAATTTTTCATATCATAAGAGGCAAAACTGGACCAATAGATTTGGGAATGAAAAATGCATGATTTTTTTTTCCACCTATTTGTTGTTTGATACAGGGAATAACCTGAACCGCTCAGAGTTTCCTATTCTTTTCTTTGGCCATCGTGTGTTAGGATCGGTCACTGATGTTCCAGTGCTTTGGATGCAGCCAAAAAGCAGCTCTGACTGCATTCTCCTCTCTTGATTGTCAGATGTCCAGTGTCTGGCAGCATCTGAGATGGATAAGATCTGTGCAAGGAACCCAAAACCTGAAGAGCCAGCAAGCTGATATCACTTTTTTTTTAAAGAGAACTACCGATTATCAGAGGGAGCAAAGTCATGGAATCATGACTTTGGTGGATTGTTTTTACTATTTTTTTTCTTTTACATAACACTCTTAAGATTTTTGCTGATCTGATAGCTGGTTTTTCATGTTCTGGAAGAACACTAAGTGGAAAGATGAAGGAAAGTGCCTGCTTATAGCAAGCAAGGTATTGTATGGTCAGTCTCACAGACATGCTGAGGGCTAAAAATATTGGGGTGTGAGGAAACTAAAATCAAAGGGAGTTTTCAGACAGGGGTAGTAGCCTCTCCTGCACTGGTAATATTGAGAAGAAGAACTGCTTTAATTAAGATCTCCATCATAAAAGCAAAGTAAATGGATGCTATTGAGGCAGACAAGCCAGTTTCAATCTCCCGTGGAGAGTGCTGCTATCTGGTGGCCTGGCAGTATGCTGGATGGGCACTGAGGGATGTCCTGGTGTGGCCATAAAACTTTTGAGACGGGAATATAATGCATCTTTAACTAGATCTGGTGATCTTCAGGTTGCTCTGTGCTGAAAGATGGATATAGTACATGGATATAGCTATTTCCAGGATGACAGCCATTCTTGAAGTAATCTGTACATGAGCTTGAATTTCTGTTTTCCTTCTGCAGGGTGTTAAATAGTGCCCTACCTATTAATGATTGAGATGTACCTGCATTAACTATTCTGTGCAGTTGACTTCTAAATCAGATTATGGCTTGAGAGATGCTCTAGGAGTGTAATACTTAGGTAATATTTTGTCAGTTTCCTAATTTGTATAAAAGCTCATTCTTTTTTCTTACAGTGTAATAAACTGTTGTCCACAAAATTATATATCTGTGCATAGGTTAGTTGCTATGTTCTTCTATTCCTTCCACCCTTAAAAAGCCCAAAACTTTACTGAAACAAAACATGTAATGGTAGAATTTCCTTAACAGAAAAGAAGGGGAAATCTGAATCATGAGCTTCAGCTCAAGATATACAGATCTGGGCCCGGGTTGATACCCTTGCTTCCTAAAGCTCAACTCTTGCCTCTTGAGAGGTGCAAAGGCATTTGATCTTTAATAGGTACCCTTGGACATATTTGTATATGCATGTATATACTTCTGTGTGTGTAAATTGATTTAAATCCCCTATGGAAAGTATAGTATGGATATTGCCATCTTAGATCTAGAATTAAATTCCTGCTGTGCTTACAGGAATTGAATCATTTCACAAATGTTAAATTAGTCAGCAGTTAGGTTCTGCTAAGTCCTTCAGGGGAAAACCCCTGCCTAAGTCTGAACCTTGTGACTCAGCAGCAGAGCCTTCCTTAGCCTTTGGCATCCGTGCCGCCTGTGTAAATCATTCTACATTGATTCTAGACAGATTTTCCTCTGTCTGCATCATCCGTGTTGCAGTTACCAGAGTGAACCCTGCCATTCAACCTCATCACCCTTTTGCACCTTTACATTAAACCTGCTTTTGCTAATACCTTTAACAGAGGTCCTCTAAGTGACCTAAACCACTCAGACTTGTCCAATCATCTGACAGAGGTCTGTCTGTGGCACCTAGAGTGTGTGGAGGAAAACTTTATCTGTCGGAGCCCTCTTTAAAAAGAAAATAGTGATGGAAGGGCATTTTCTCACTGCAGCACTGTCTTTAGGACAGAACTGCTCTGTTTTAATCATTAGTGTTCAGAATGAAATACTCAGGTTCTTCACCACAAGCTGCAAGCAGCACCCATTTCCCTTGGCCCAGGTCCAGGAAAGCACTTTAAAAGTTCAACAGGCATAAATTAACATTTCAATGTCACTGAAATTGGTGGGATTAAAAGACATGTCTAAACCTAGGCAGCTGTTACAGCTCTCTTTGGCTTGTGGTAGCCTTTCTAAATCGAAGCCTCAGGGCTTGTTTTTTTTCCTACAGTGCAATTATTTGGAGGTAATTGTTTTTGCTGAAGTATCTGGTAGGCTAAATTACTTTGCCCTCTGCTTTAACATTGCTGTATGGTTTTGTATAACTTAAATATTTGTTACCTGAGTTTGGACTTTGAATAGGTTTAGAAGAAAGGTTTAAGGTAATCCAAATAAACTCAGGCTTCTGCGGCAAAAGAAGGGTTCATGTGCTTCAGAAAGGCCAAGACACCTCTTCCATTGTCCCTCACCACAGTGCAGTAAGGTGGGAGTGCATTTACCTTCTCTACCTCCATAGAGCTCTGCAGGCTGACTCCTCTTGTTATCCTGAGAGTCCCAAAACTGCCTCTGGCTCCAGAAGACCATCTGCACCATGGAACTCTGCAGTAGACTCCTGTCTATTGCTGTCTCTGTAGTTACTGCCTTGGTTCATGCATCAGCTACTTTTCCTTATTCTGTCAGCTAATTAATAACTTTGGCAGCTCTCACATGCAATAAGCTCCTGGGCTACGTTCACCTTGACATAAATTCCTCACTGCTGTAATGCGGATATGTTTCAGTATTCTTCCCTCCATAGAATTTTAATTCAGGCAAGATCTGCTCACTTTACAGAGTGCAGCATTCTGAGCTCCAAGGTTTTTGTTGGGAATTGGAGATAAGTGTAAAGTATCAGGTGGAGGAGGACAGGTTGGGAATTTCCGGGAGTTTGGTTTGTTGGGTTTTTTTAAAAGATTGATCATTTAGTAATTGCAATAGTCTAAGAATGGAGTGAGGACACCTCCATATTGTGGCAGTTAGGCAGTTACTAATTTCTAAGGTGTTGCTGCAGCAATTTAGTCATACCAGGCATATTTTAAGAGCTAATGAGAAGAAAGGCTGTCTCCCATCCTTGTTGTTGGCACACAGTGAGCAGGAGCCCCGGATCCCTGTGGGGGTGTGTTACCACAGCGACCAGCCTCCACATCTGCAGCGGATGTGGGAGGAAGCGACCAGGCCTTCTCCATCTGCCCTTCAGACAGAATTTGCTGGCACCCTGCTTTCAGCTTTCAAAGTCACTTGCAATTAGGATGAAAAGTCTTCAACCTGTTATGCAAATTACTTCACTACACATAAGATCAAGCAGCTCTCAGATGCTTCCTGGGCTCTCTGATGACTTAATGTGGTGGTTATGATTTATTTCATCTCTCTAAACACCATCCAGCTCTGCTTCCCGATGTCCTGTAAGAAGAGGGATGTTGACTGTGCATAGCAGGACAGCACAAGTCGCAGACTCGCCGAATACACTGAGTTGGAAGGGTCATGGAGTCCAGCTCCTTGAGGCCATCCCCAAGAGTCACACCCTGTGCATGAGAGCGTTTTCCAAACGCTCCTGGAGCTCTGGCAGCCTTGGGACTGTGACCATTCCCTGGGGAGCCTGCTCAGTGTCCTACCACCCTCTGAGGGAAGAACCTTTTTCTAATATGTAACCTAAACCTAACCTAAACCTCCCCTGCCACAACTTCAGGCCATTCCCTTGGGTCCTGTCAATGGACAGTATTCTTCCTGTCTTCTCCACAGAGAAGTGATCAGTGCCTACAGAGGTAAGCACCTCTTCTGTGGGTTACCATCAGGGAGCCTGTCAGAAACTGCTCAGATTATTCCCCTCTGAAAGGCCTGTTTGCCAGAGCTGAAGGTGTTTAAAGCAGTCCCAGGAATCTTATTTGTTCACATCCTGTCTTCCTTGTGCCTGCCAGCTCTTTTCCTCTCTTTCCTCTTCTGCTGAATGCCAGTAGTATGCATGAGACCTGTCTTGCAGGACTGGGATTGGTCCAGAAGCTTTCAGGACTGCTTTGAGATATTCATAATGTATAAAATCTGGTATTTTTTTGGTCTGTAAGAAACATAACAGTCTTTTAAGAAGCTACAGAGTCGCTATAAAATACTGGTTTGCTGATTCTCAAAGCTTTTTAGGCTTTGTTTCATGCCTGCCTTAGGGATGTGCAGAAAACTGCTGCAGATTCTGGTTCAGTGTTGTAGCTGCGAGAAAACATGATTTTGAAACACCCATTGGATTACCAGCTCTTATTTTAGTGGAAATAGTGGGTTCATTTGAATCAGAAAATAGCTGTGCTTCATGACAAGACATGTACCCATGCTGGCAAGTAGAGAACTGCAGCTGTTTGCACCTCACTGCATCCCAGCACATAAATCAGAGGTGGGACTCATTACCACTGCAGAAGCCTCCCTGCTGGTTTATCTCTTGCTGTCTGTTCTGGGATCATCCAGGTTTTAACATGGGTACTGCATGCTTTCCTGTGGTGGGATACACACAGCTGGAGTGGGTTTTACTTGGAATGAGGTGCTTTACCCCCCACTCTGGTGTTGCCTTGCCATCAGCATCTTTTCTTCCTTTTCTGATTGGCCCAGAAGAGCCGTGTGCCCAGCGGGCCCTTAGTACTCTGCATGTGCTGGGACACCTTACACCTCCCATCATCCTGTTCTATAAAACAATCCATGGGAACTCCTTATCTCTGCTGGCAATCCAATAATCCCTTCTTTTCTTTATAAGCTCTGATAAACAAAAGCCTTTTTTTGTTGTTGTTACGTTGAGACTGAGTTTCCACAACTGGAAAAGCTCTGTCTGATGTCATGCAAAAGTTCTTAACAGAATATGATAGCAAAGATGGATTAAACCCAGGTTTGTTATCTAAAGGTTCCCAAGAGAAATAACTGCCCTTTCTCAACTAATTTTGTTTACAGTTATTTTCCTTTTAAACTAATTAGTTACAGTATTTTCTTATTGCTATAGTTTTGATGCTAGTCAATAGCTACAGTACAGTTAATATATAGTTAATAATAGGGCTGTCTTCAGAATGGTATTAATAATGTTTTTCCTTATGCAAGTGATCCTGAGTCATTGGTGACAGCAGCTTCTCAAGCTGGCAGATGGTGTCTCTGTAAGAAAACATGTTTTCTTGCCTTGCCCATCAGTTCATTCCCAGACTGAGCAAAGAGAACTCAGTAGTAGCATCTGTTGATGGAATAGTTCCTGTTAAACTCCATCTGCCTGGCAGCTCTAGGATGTTCAAACTGTGGTGTATATATAAGGTACGAAAGGTATAATTAGAATTCTGATGTATCACAAACTAGAGTGGGTCTAGTTATATAAAACGGACAGTTTTGGACAGCTCTAAGAAGTAATAAAAAATCTCATGAGTAGAGAGATGATACTCAGCAGTTGCTTTTTCAGCCTACATTATTATTTGCTCCCATGCAGTACAAGATGGAGAGTTTTGACTGATCTGAAGCCAAACCAGTTCTTGCACATTGGGACTGTGACCATTCCCTGGGGAGCCTGTTCAGTGTCCTACCACCCTCTGAGGGAAGAACCTTTTTCTAATATGTAACCTAAACCTAACCTAAACCTCCCCTGCCACAACTTCAGGCCATTCCCTTGGGTCCTGTCAATGGACAGTATTCTCCTCTCTCCCTTTGTGATTGGGAGAGGGTTGTCCCTAGTGCTAGCACATCGGAGGAGCAGTGTGGCATGCCACAGGGTGGTGTGGTACGCTAGCACAATAAAGTGTTTTCCTAACTCAGGTGCACTCTATTTTTGGTGGTGTAGGTTGTTGGGTACTTTTAACACTTCTGTGGAGTAGCAGAGCACTCAATGGGTGGGGAGTGCAGCAGCTTCCCTCCCTCTTGCCACGCTAACACAGACAAAGTCATCTTTGGAGCATGGGTAATGCCAAAGCCCAGTAAGGATTTAATGAACTGGCAAGGACAGGACGTGTACCTTGGGCTAGGGGACTGCCTGCAATAGACCTTGGGGGTCAGGTTGTCAGGAGAGGGAAGCTGCCAACAAGCTGCTGTTTGAGCTGCAGCCAATAGCCAGCTGTTATTAAATCCTGTCTGGTGGGAGAATCACTGCAGAGGCAGCAGTATTTGCAATTTGAAAGAAATAAAAACGGTGATAACAACCCCCATCTGTCCTGGGAAAGGACCAGAAATCAGGACATGCCAGCCACCAGCCCCCACTGGGGGCATCTCTTGCTGATCACTGTGTGTTCAGAGATTTGTTCAGTAGACTTCTGTGGCAGCAGACAGGAAAGTTTGCAACATGGGAAGTAGTGTTGTTACACAAACTAAAAGGAATTTGTATAATCCTGACTCATCTTTGGTAGGTGGGGATGAATCAGATGTCCTTTTTCCAGCAGGAGATGCCAAGGACCAGCATGGAAAGTATGAGTGCTTGAAAGACTCCCTGGCCATGCTGGCCACAAACCAGCAAGGCGCCTTGATTTTAACTTTACTTCCATTGTAGGAAGATCATCACGGCCAGCTTGGAATCAGCAACCAGCAACCACAGCCAGGCTGAGCTGTTGCTGCCACCCTCATCTGTTAGGACAGCATTTCCTGGTGTAAACAGAGGAAATGCAGCAGAAAAATCACTCTTGGGTTCCTCCTTCTTTTATTATGTGCTTACTCCGTTTTCCAGAGTAGACTCTGGAAAGGCAGAAGCACAAGCACAGCTGCTGCTGGTCCCGAGTGCCTATGTGCCCATTCCTGCACAGGGGCAGCACCCCCTGTGTCTCACGGCATCGTCCCCAGTGCCCCTCTCCCCAGCTCTCCAGGTGGCAGCCCTGAGGGACCATCAGGAAGCCTGCCAGGCTGTGTGTTTTGGGATGGATTTCTCAAGCTCATTGACACCCAGAGCTATGCAGTGTCTCCTGCTTCCTAAGGCCCTCCCAAAGCAAGGATGCACCTGTGCCTGTTGTGTCTGCTCTCACAGACAGAACCCACTTGAGCTCTGGAATACAGTGTCTTCTCTCACTTCTTGGTCTTCTCTTCCAAGAAAGAAGTGCCTTTCCAAGTGCCTTTCCAAGAAAGAGCACACATGGTGTCTACCCCTGCTCACGCCCATAAGTCGTGGCAGCAGTTGTCAAACCTTGCAGGACCATATATATGTAAACTGCTGGCAGTTTCTGAACTCCACTGCTTGAAGTGATCTGTTGCATAATTTGGTGGGGTATATATTCAGCTATACCATGATTTTCTGAGAAAATTATATTAGATAACATCTAGAACAAAATGTGTGGCAGCAACACTTGCTCTCTTGGTGTGGTTTGCAGGATCACTGGATACTGCATGGGTATTACTCATCTCCCACCCCGTGTTCAGGTGCAGCACTCTCCTTTTGCTGGGTAAATGCACAGAACACACAGCACAGGAGCTGTTGATGGCACCATCTGCAAAAGCCTAATGGCTCATTCATTAAGCAGTGGGAACCGGCACCACCACTGTCTAATCAGATATTGTATGATGAATAATTCAGAAATAATCCTCGTATACTTGAATAAATATCAGGAGGAGGAATGAAAAAGCTCCATACATATGGCACGTTAAGGGAACAAAACAGGCATTCTTCAATGTGCCACACTGCTGAGCTCTGTGGTACTGATGTTAATCACGCAGGTGGCTAATTCCTGATGAAGAACTGACTGAGAGGTTCTGGCCCAGCACTCGGAAGGTGTTAGTAAAAGAGCACAGTGTCATGGAAAATCCAAAAATCCATCAGCCTTGCATTCTGCAATATGCCTGTGGTTGTGTTGTGTAAGCAGCTGGGGGACTGAGTTTGGGAGGTCTGGCCTAAGGCTGTGTTCCCTGTGCTGCTGGACAGATGGCTGTGATCAGGTGAGTGCTGTCCCTCAGCAGCTCCTGCCTGCACACCCTGAGCTGCTGGTCTGGCTAAAGTACTGGTGTGGTGCACTCACAGCACCGAGTGACCAGTGCTCAGGGGCTGTATAAATGGAGTATACAGACATAAAGTATTAGGGTACATATTTTTTCACCAGTCTGTAGTGACAGGGCAAGGATGACAGTTTTAAATTGTCAGAGGGCAGGATTAGATTGGAACTAAGGAAGAAATTCTTCCCTGTATGGGGAGTGAGGCACTGGCAGGTTGCCCAGAGGAGCTGTGGCTGCCCCACCTCTGGGAGTAGTCCATTTCTCCAAAAACAATACTCCTGTGCAGAAGAAATGCCTTTCCAGCTTTTGACAATCATCAAGTCATACAAGTTTTTCTATTTCATTTTTCCTGTTTCATATCTAGAAATGCTTGAGCTTGAAGGCATGCTTTTGCCAACAAATGTGACAGTGCCTTCAGCTGTCTGCCTGGAACACCAATGTCACTGCTTGGCAGCTTGAGGATGAGCCAGGAAGTGCTGCAGGCATATGGGCTGTGTACCAGGCCTGCTGCATGTGCAAGTCTCATATATGAGTCTCATATATGTGCAGATTTTAAGCAAAGCCTTTTTCTTCCCCACTGGAAATGCACTTTGCACTCTAGTTCATATGTGAGTGCCTGAGGTGTGTGTGCTCTGCTCTTGCCTGTTCAGAGGAGCTGTGACCTCTCAGCATGGCATAGCATGGTGTTACCTCATACCTCCCAGTACACGTGGAAAATCTGAAGTATTGATTGTAACTCCTCGCAAACACAACTGGTTTAAGCCCATGATCCTCACTAACCAACTCTGATTTCTTTGGATAATGCTTAGTTTGCTCTGGTCTGTTAGCAGCCAGAAAAAAGGTATAATTAAGCCCTGACAAATCCTCTTGGCTTTGTATTATATCTGAATCAGCATCTCTCTTACAGATGATTAAAAATGGGAGTCTCCTGTTCTTCAAGACATTGCAGTATTTGGGCTTTTACAGTATTAAACATCCTGAGAGTCATTAGGGTTTCTCACTCTTCATGCTACTTGAGCATTGCAAATGTTCACTCTGTAGTTAAAGATTCTCTCCTTGCAGATGGGTAACAGGAGTTGCACACTTCCACGAACACATTCTTTAAATCTGGGGGAAACTGCCTGTTGTGATGTTCCACAGCTCTGGGCAGTGTTTGTCGATTCCTCCCTACCAAAGTCCTTCATCTTATCTCCTATGAGATCACCTTCTTTTAATAAATCTCATCATTTTAAAAAGCAATCCTTGGGGTTTTAGTCCAAAATGTAATAGAAGACATATTTTAATAACCAGGAAAGGAAAATGATTTTTTCCCCAAGAAAATACCTGGAGATTAGTGATAGGAGCATCTGAAAAGGGAAAGTTTAATTGTAAGCTGGTTTTTAAATACTGAGTATTTAAATACACGTGGTTAAAGAAAAGTACTATTGTATTCTAAACAGTCATAGAAATAAAAATATAAGTATTCAAAGACAAGAAATACAAGCTTCTGCTCTGCTCTTGTTGATCACATTACAAGAAATTTTATGGTGAAAAAAGCAATGGAATTAACAGACACTACTAAGCATTTGCCAGAAGTTGTAAAGCTATTACTCTGAAAACAAATATAGGATTGGATATATGGACTCAGTATTTCTTCACCCTTCTTGCTTAAGTTAAGCATGTTTTGCTAGCTAGAAAAGAAATGTTTTATTATTGTCCTCCCCAAAAATAGGGAGGACAAAAAAGGCAGTATTTATTCTGACCTTAAAAAAATCAAATGTAAATTGTCTTCAGTTTTTATTGTGTCAATCTACCTGCAAAATCCTTTTCGGCCCCAGTGCGTCTTTAATGTGCAGAAGCTCTGTTTGATGCAGTTAAAACTGATCCCTGTACAGAAGGCATGAAACGAATACACCACTGTTTCAAGTTCTGAATTTCAAGAGCCTTAAAATTCTTAGAAGTTAAATAATTAAGAAGTTATTATTGCACTCAAGTTCAGCACTAACTGTAGCATCAAAGTGTTCTGAGTTGGCAGCACTCCTTGCTGACTGCACAGAAGGAAATGCAGGCTGCACCAGAGGCATTTCTTCAGGAAAAGATTTACCTGGTTCCCAGAGAAAGAAGTACAAGTTATGGGACACTGCAGGTGTCAGCACTGGTGAGCAGGAGATCCCATCTCAGAGCTGGAGTCCAGCTGGAAGGATCTACTGGTGATGGTTTCATTAGCTGGGATGGAGATTGTCCATGCAAGGACAGCAGGGTCGGGGAATTTGAACCCAGCTGCTGCAAAGACAAGGGATAAAACAGGATAACTTGAACAAGGAGAAGTTCTTCCACCACCGGTTCTAAGGATTATGTGGCACAGTGTCTGGGGGAGTGAACAGGACCTCTGGTCTAAGACTTCAGAGCCAAGACACATGGTCAACATGCCAAAAGCTCCTCCCATTGCAGAAGTGACTGCATGAACACTCATGGTGCTGAACCTGTTATTTTGTGTGCTTGAATTAAAAAACACTAGAGAAGTGCTATCAACCTGATATGACTTGTAAAATATACTTTAAGTTATCTTCATTTTATATTTTCTAAGTCAAATACTTAGGCTGACAGACTTTTTCTCCCATGGAGATGTCAAGGACACCTGGCTGGAAGGAAAACAAGTAGATTTTTGTTAAAGGCAGCACATGCAAGGACCTCTGCGCCATGTACAAACTGTGAAATTGATTAACATTTCAGATATTAATACCAGAGTAATAGTTGCAGCTGCCATCTTCTTTATGCTATTATGCAAGCTGACCACAGAAATTCAATGTAAACAGAATGTAGTTTTCACTTCTTTAATCAAATCAGTTTACTGGTGAATTGGGAAGAAACAAGGTGTTGTAATTATCATAGCCCAATTCCACAAGTCACTTGCAGGATGAGCCCAAGGCTTGTGCAAGCCGAATTGTATGGACCTTCTTGAACATTAAAACTAGTGCACGAATCCACTTTTATGTAAATCCTAAAATCGATTTATGTTCAAATTCTAGAAACTTGTCAGACTCACTGATAGCCACTGCTGACAATCAGTAGAACCTGTGTTCTGCTACTGTTTCGGTTAATTGGAGTAAGTTAGAATTTTTACCCGGATGCTGAATTGGAGCAGCCAGGATATGGCCCGATGGGTAATTTCCTGCCCTACCGATACCTGCGGGCACACCTTCTGGGCCAGCTTCCCAGAAGGAGCTATGCTTGTGCAGAACGCCTTTGGGGCTCTGCTGCCTTCCTAAGAGGCTCGTAAGAGACGTTAATACACCAGCATTATTTTATCTAGAATATTTATTATACCGTATGCTCATAGCATAAATTTGAGACGGATGTAATGTATTTAAAGCCATTAGTATGATTCAATAAAGAGATTCGCGTGCAAAAGTTTGCATTCTGAAAATGGTGCTGCACGGTGGTAACAGAGAGAGGGCGGGAGCTCGTCCTGCCGTTCCTGGCAATGGCGATGCCGCCAGGATGCTGCGCAGCCAACAAAGGCGGCTGGTCAGAGGCAGCGCGCGGGCCGCAAGCGCTGTGCAGGCGGGCCCGAGAGAGCTCGGGTAACGAGGTGGGGAAGGAAAGGCAGCATCGCACCGGGACGCGGTTCCCGGCCGCGTCCCGGGATCTGGGGGGTTGACCCCGGCCGGGCCCAGGCACAGCGGCCGCAGCGCCGGCGGAGGGGCTGAAGCGCCAGAGCTGGCAGCGTGTGGCTCCTCCCGTCCTTTGTTGGCCTGGAAGCGGAGACGCGGCCGCCGGCTCTGCCCCCGGCTGCCCTTCGAGGCCTGAGGCGCTCGGGCACGGGGAGAGCCCGGCGGGCCCAGGGTAGCGTCTCCCACGACACCCGGGCGGTGCCGGCTTCTGTGCGGAGGAGATCGGCTCCGGCGGCCGGCGCGCTTCTGCCCGCCGGCACCGCTCGGAACTCCCCCCCCGGCCTGTCCGGGCTGCGGGAGGCCGCGACCCGGCCCCGCGGCGCTCGGCGGCCCCGCAGCCTCCCCGCCCCCGGCACTCTCCAGGGAGCCGTTCCACACGGAATCACACGGGAGCGTCTCCCCATCTGTGCCGCCGAGCACCCCCACCCCCACCGCCCAGCCCCGCAGCCTCCTGCCATTATGTTCCTCCGACGCGGGGCCGGGCCGCGCCGCGGGCCGTAGCCCTGCCCGAGCCCGCCGGCTCCGGCCGCAGCAGGTGTGTCGCATGGGGACCGGAGGTTGCATGCTATGGGGTCGCTTCCTCCCGGCCCGGCGGCGGCCGAAGCCTCGCGGGCACTCGTGCAGGGACTGCCCGGGCTGGCGGCTCCGGGCCGGCCGGGCGGGGGCGGATCGTTCTCCCCGCCGCCGAAGGGGCCACGGCCTCTCCTCCCCGGCCGTCCCCAGGGTTCGCAAGGCCCGCTCGGACAGGGCCACTTCGGGCCGGGAGCGCGCAGACCCGCGGGGAGGTGCCCGGGGCCGCGGCAGCCTGGAGGAGGGAGCGGCCCCCCGGACCGAGGGGCCGAGGGAGGGCCGGCCGCGGTTGCGGCCGCAACAGCCTGCGTGGGGAAGACGGGCCGAGGCAGCGGAAGAACATGGTGGTTCTCCCCAGAACGGGGTGGGGATGAGGGATGCGAAGAAGGTGTCTCCGCAGGGAGGGGTGCAGGGTTGTGCCCGAGACCTCTGTTCAGTTGCAGGTGCAGCCAAGGGCAGAGGGGCTTTGCCGGGGTCGCCCACCCGCCCGGAGGGAGCCCTGCAGAGCAGCATCTCCCGCAGCCTCCGCGAGGAGGGGGTTTCAGCGCGTAGGCGGAGGTGGTTACTGGTGTTCCCAGAGCAAGGGTGAGTAGCCAAGAGGAGCGGGGTGGCTGCTGTCTCGGTCTGGGTACCTGTCAGCCATGCAGGAGGAAGGCCTTTGCGTGGCCGAGGTGAAGGGGAGCGGGCAGGAGAAGAGCGGCCAAGGGCACAGGTGGGTACGGACCCCCGGAGCGGCGTGGGCACCGCAGGGGGCCGAGACCCTGGGCAGGCATCGCCTGAGAGGCGCAGGGCCGGGCAGGCGGTCGGTCCGCACTGTCTCTGCGGGATGGGAGCTGAGCAGAGCCTGACCGGGCCTCCCCAGCCGGCGGCTGCAAGCCTCGGGGGCTGCCCAGCCGTGGGGCTGCGGCTAGCTGCTTCTCAAGGCCTCCAGCATAGTCGAATAGCAAAAGGGGGGAAAAAAAGCGCAACAGTGTAGCAGCCAAATCCGTGCTGTGAGGAGGGGGCAAAGGAACTATTTTGTAGACATCTTGCTGCTGCGGAAATGGATTTCTTGAGGGGAGGGAGGCGCGTTTGTGGGTACTCTGTAGTAATGCTACTCAGAGCACAGAAAATGCCACTCGGGCGGCCCCAGATGGAACGAGGAGTGGGGAGGGCAGATGGGAGAAGCCCTTGATCGGGCACCCCATGGCCCTTGGCATGAGGGGGCAGATGTGACGTGTGTGAGTAGCCACCCCTCATCTGGGGGAGCAGAGGGGTAGCAACCCGGGTTAGCAGCCTGTCTCCCAGGGCTGTGGCCGAGCCTGCCTGGTGCTGCAAGAGAGATCCTATGAGGATTTTTATTGCGGTCTCTTTGTTAGCTACAGACAGGCACGCACACACAGCTCTCAGCCAGGTTGTGGGAGGTAAGTGGGGGAGGCGAGCAAGGGAGCGTGCGGGGGGCTCTGGGGAGCAGGGGCTGCGTGGGCCGGGTAAGAAGGGAGCCGGGGCACAGGGCTGTGCCGGCCCCACGCCACACAAAAAACAGTCCCTGCGATTTTCAGGGTCTTGTTGGCAACTCAGCGAGGGTTGCCATAGCTTTTTATGTAGGGTGACCAGAACCGGCTGGAACTGGTTTGAGGCAGATCAGCTCCTGAACACAATGCAGTCACTGAGCTACTACACTGGGATAGCTTCCTCCCTTCATGGCAGCCAAAAGCAGAGGAGCTTGCAGAAAGATACCATCCCAAAACAGTATGTGAATGCACACTTTAGACACACAGCACTGGTATGTGGCTAACGTAGTCATAAAGGGTTCTGTATGTAAATGTACATATTTGCAGTAACTGAGATTACTTTGGCTTTTCGTGCCTTTTTATGCTTAAGGAATGGGCAAGAGCTGAGATTTATGACCCTTACTAAAATTTTTTTGCTTTGCAAGGGTGGGACACTGGTTATGCAGTCTATTTTAAAACTAAACTAAATAAAATTGATTGAATTATTTGTAATTGTAGTTATGCTTGTGACTGAGGATGCTTTGCATGCTGTTCTATTTACAGGGTACTGTATTGTGGTTTTCTTCTTTAGGAGACATTAAGGGGGGGATGTTGCTGTGCCTTTCTCTAAGGCCAGAAGGAAACAATATTGTTATAGAATTATGCATAAAAGCACTGAAAAGATGCTGTAAGGCATACTGGTTTTCCCTTTTTTTTTTTCCTTGTAGGCCTATTGATTGGGGCTGCCTTTAACCCTTTGGTGTTTGCAGAGGTAATGCGACTGTGGCAATAACTGAGCACTGGCTAAAAAAATCTCTCAAAGGTCAAGGTTCACAAGGTGAGATGTGGTGGTTTGGGCTGAATATAACAATAGCATGAAGGTATATCCTGATTGCACACTTGGCACATTCGGAAGGAGACAATTGTTTAAGTGTTACTGAAGAAATGCTATTAAGGTCCTCCAGTTTTAATAGGATTAAGGCTATTATTTGTAAAGACTTACTGATATCTCGGCTAAATACAGTATTTTCATTGAAATATACCAGATATACTTTTTTTTTTTTCCACAGTGTAGTGATACGGAATAGGCCTCTGAATGACAATCATGAATTGTGGACCAGTTGTGGCAGGGTGCTGTTCTGTGTTGTATCAGAGACTCACACATGCAGAATTTGCTGTCTGAGTATTTACATGTTATTGTTTGACCACATCTCAGTGACCCAATACTTGGTTTTTAATTAAGGTCTTTGGTGTTAAACATGTACTTAATATTGCGTACAGAGAAAAAAACTTGTGCAAAAGAAATAGTATGGATGGCTTTTCTTAAAGTGTTGTAACCTGGGGAGGATTTTGCAGCAGTCAAGTGGGAAGATATATTTTGGGGGGCTGGATGGAGCTCCAGTGCATTATCAGTGGAGTGAATTATAATATTGTGCATAGGAAACCGGATGGGTAGTGCAGCAGCTGCAGAGGGGTGACTCAAAGCATTTAACTCAAAGCAATGGATAATGGATAGAATTTTAAATTTTTCTTTCTCAACTAGAAAATACAAAATATGTACTTAGATCTGAGCTGACATTTTTATCTTATAGTGAAATCCGAAGGATTCAGAGAGAGAGAGAGAGAGAGAGAGAGGGGCAGAGAGAAGGAAGCAGTAATGAATCTAGCAAACGGAAGAACAAAGGCTGTTAGAGCTTGCACAGTGGATCACTAAACATTTTGCCTGGGGGATTCTTTTGCTAGAACTGTTACTTCCTATAACAGGAAATTAGCAACTCTAGAATCCTAACTAGTGTGCTTTTTTAAAAATCTTCTCAGTCCTGGCTGTGTTAGCTGGTTTGGTAATCTACAATCAAGATAATATGGAGGCAGAACACTGGAAATACTCTGTTGTGGTGTGAAGTGAGGGTCCTTTTCTCTGTGCTCAGCAGAATAGACAGTCCTAAAAGCCTTGAGAGGTTGTGGATACTAGGTAAGTTGTGTGCTGGCTGCTGAGGCAAGGTGACAATACAAGGGAACCTTTTTGTTTCTGACTGCAGTAGATTACGTAAGGCATTGAGCTATTAATTGTAGAAAAGTGAAAATAGCATGCTAACATTTGGCCTGAAATTCTGGGTTTGTGGGCTTTACTGCAGCTGTGATGTGTTGTTTTTCAGGTTCGATAGAGCAGTGAATAGCTTGTGGTGGAGCTAAATGCCCGACAGATCACTGTGCTGATTTCTGCTCCTGTTCTTCAGCATTGGGATGCAGAGAGTCTATATTTGACTACAGACATCTGTAGCAGAATGATGCTTGCAAACAGGAATTCTTGTTGCAAGATAGGAATAGGATCTCTTCCTGATGAGGATGCATGTTCTTTTCCAAGTGTCAGCTAAAATTCATGTATTACACAAGAGTATCTTTTGGGATCTTTTTTCCTTCTGCCAGAATGGTAGGCAGCTTTAAAATTGTAAGTTCTTGGACTGTGACAAAATTCCTTGAATCTCTTTTGTTTGGGCTTTTGAATGCTATCTATATTATAAATTTTTATTTTTAGCAAAGGAGATTTTGAATTTGCAGGGATTTTTGTTGGCTGTGAGATGATGAATAGATGGAGTCTGCAGTGTTCTTGGTGAGTTGTCTTTTGTCAGTCTAGTAATATCCGTAAATGCTCTTCATCAGGAGATTTGGATTGTGCACGCAGGCCATCTTTACAGCAGCAAATGCTAATGCTGGAGGGCTGGTCTTCTGTATCAGCACGCAGGATCTCATTTTGCATTGGTCTCAGTTATTTGATCTCCAGAATGAGGGTAAGGGTTTATCACATTCCAAGTCCCTTTGGAATGAATTGACTAACTGTTATTTTCCTAGCCATATACCTGTGTATACCTGTTAAAATTCAAATATGCAACAGAGAAGCGGAAATATATGTTCAGAAAAATCCAAACTTGACCCTAATGTTCTCGGGCCTGTTTGTTGCCCTGATGGGCCCTGCAGGTGCTCATGCTGTGCTTGGGCCACAGTTGCCATCCACTTCAAAAAAAAAGTACCCTTAAGGAAAGAGGTGGGAACCTTGTGCCATTTAGAATGTAATTAGAGTCTGCATTTGTTTGGGAATCTCAAAATTCTCTTCATTGTTGTTGTGCATCTGAGTTATTCACGTATTGCTGCCCCAGCCTATTTTACATATAGAAGTACAAAATTAAGCCATGATTGTAATTAATTTCTAAGTAGACTGCAAAAAGATTGCTTTGTAGATTTCTCTGCTTTTCAGGAATTCATCTCTGTTTTAGGAGGGATTTGGGAAGTGGCTAGACCCAAACCCTGGCCTGAATCTCTTGATCAATACAGCCGGTTTTCATGTGGCCAGCTGTAGCTGGGGATGGCCTCTTCAGCCCCATGTTGTGCATAAGGAGATTCCTTGATCATGTGTTGAAACATCCCTGTTCTTTTTGCCAGCCAAAGGCTGATGGTCCTGAACTTTGAAACAGCTGTGTGTCATTCTCTTTGAGCTGTGCTAGCAGTGGTTCAGACTCCAGAAGATTCCCCTCCTCTTTCCCTTCTTATTTTCTCATACCCAAAAAGAACCTGAAATACCCACTTCAAAAATACATGTGTTGGACTACAGGATGAGGCTCCTAAGGAGTCATAAACTACTATTTTGGCTGTCAGAATGGTGGATTAAGTATTTTACTCCTTGAATCTTGAGCTTGGAAACAGATTGGATTTTACTCTTTTTTGAAGGCAGGTAGATATCGTGTGTAATATAGAAAAAGTAGGGATAAATTTCTTGGGATAAATTTTAACTGTGAAACACCCCAAACTTCACAAAGATGTTTACATTAGGACTGGCATGACCTTACCCATGCTGTGGATGCTAAGTGGATGCTAAATAAGACCTTTATCCTAAGAAATCAAAATTTCTTAGGGTAAGAATTACTTTGCAGATTACAAAAGGAATTTCTGTGATTTATGGAAGCAAGTGTTTGTCTGGGTTTTGCAACAGTAGCAGGTCTTGGGCCCTTTGATAGTGAAAAGGAGCCTGTATTTTATGTATATGAACATGAGAGCCATTGCTGACTGTGGTTGAAGTGGCCTCTTGCACATCCCACTTGCCTGCTGAGTATGCCAGACCAGGCGAGGCTGTGATTGGAGATGTGGTTCCCATTTCCTGAGGAAGGTTTTGTGGTTAGATTAGCATATTGCTTTGTCTGTCTTTACAACACTTGGCTTTCAGAGCAAATAACTGGAAGTGTAAGTCAGTCATAATTACTAATAACCAATGAACTGCTCATAATCTGTGTATTAGGGTAAAGTTTGCCTAATGTTAGGATATATGTTACTGTAATTCTGATTGAATCCCTTATGTCTTCTCTACCTGATGAAATGTCATGTCACAACAATATAGAAACCAAAATCCAAAGAAGTATGGTTTTATGCTGCTTTGGCTAGTATTGCTCCTTTTGTAGGCATTTTCTTCCAGAATGAGCTTGATGTTACCTAGGCATCATCATGAAACAAAAGTCAGTTCTTCAGAAGCAGCTGTTTACTTCTAAGTCCTGCTTGTCCTGCTTGCTTCTTCTACTGTCAGAAGAAAGTTCTTGTGGTCTGGTTCTTGTTTTGACATAATTCCCCAAGTGAGTGCCGCGGAACAGACAAGGTGTGCCTTGCTTTGGCTAAAATCTGTGCCATGTTCTTCATGCTGTTTATAGGAAACATTTGAGGAGATGTGTTTCCAAGGAAACAACAATGTAGGAAGTCATGCACACGTGCTTTGGTAAAGCCTGAACACAAACCACTTCTGGTTCATCCCGAGAACATACTATCAGTAAGATACTGATGCACAGATACTGGGCTAGGTGTTGTGACTGAAGAGATTCAGGGAAACCATGTAATGAAGGTATATTGAGAATCTGTTATTTTAAGTTTTTAAGACTCGTTATCTTCCCAGAAGTTCTCTCAATCACCATCAGAAAAGCAGAACCAGAAGCATTTCACCTCACTGCTTTGTGGCTTCCTTGCTGTGTAATTCTATTGGCCATATCCAGATTTTTTCCTTGTTACTTTTATTATTGAATGATAAGTAAGCAAAGTAATGCTTGAATTTTTAAATAAACTAGTCTTCTGTATAACTTTTCTCAAGCATTCTCAGAGCACTTTTCAAAGAAATTCCAGTTCCTGGAAAAACCTTGATTTCCTAGGGAACCAGGAGCTTGCCTTATTTCCTCTTCTGAAGTATCTACAGGCATCATGTTGGCCCAGAGAAGGAATAGACTCACAGCTTGCCTGGCAGCCAAGGTGTCGGTTGATTTTGATCTTGGATAAAAGGTGGAGTTTTATCCTTAAAGCAAAGAGGTACTAAAAGGTTTGTGGAAAAGAAGAAGAAGAAAGAAGGGAGGAATAGGAATATGGCTGCAGAGTCCTGGCAGTTGTGGTGGAAACCTAGTTTATATACTGAATCTTAAGATGGGTGCCCTAGAATAGTGAGGAAGAGATTAATAAAATGGCCAGGTGGTTAGAACTTCTCTTCCTTGTGTATCACAACTGACCATGTTTGTCTCCCTTTTTGTTTAACTTTGCTTGAAACGTTTGAAGAATGAGAGAAGTTCTTGATAAGGGCAGCAGTAGTTCTCAGTAAAGGACAGCTGTGTCTCCTCTGCTGGGCAGTTGTGATCTTAAACATACTTAGGGAATTTAAGTGTGTAAGAAGGCCTTAATTCGTTATTATGGGTAAATGTTAATTACACTCTAGGATATGTAATTAGAGGAAGTTTCAGACTGGGGAGACTATCTAGCTCTCTTTGAGTGTATGCAACAACGTAAAAAAGACACCTATGGACTGATGTACAACCAGAATGTAATTAGCATCCCAGATTATGAGAAACTGTGTCAAAGTTTTCTGTCATTTTACATGGATTTGATATGCTTTGGTGTCTGCAGTCTTTCCCATTTTATCCTCATAGAAACTTACTTTGTGATGTTGATACTATGCATGCATGTTTTTGTATTAAGGACTTCATAAGTTAGACAAAGGGCCCCAAACCATTAACTGTGAACTGTATAAACAAATTTCCAAACCCTTCTATACTTGAAACTGTTTCATGAAATGACTGTCTATTCCAGTAGCCTTGAAAAATTTTCCTCAGTTGCCTTCTCATAGTCCACGAGGACTTCCAGGTAGCCAGTGTTGATGAATACCCATGTCTTACAGATGCTTATTACTTTATAATTCATTATTTTCAAGAAGACTCCTTATATTAATAGTGCAACTGTTAAGGAAAGTCAAGACTTAAGAGAAATTACAAGTGTCCCATGTTATTTTTATGCATATCCAGGTATTTTGCAGTCTGGGTGGGTGAGGGTAGGAGGGAGTGTAGGAGAGGAAACAGGAAGAAAGTCACTGTAATTTGAGCCCAGAATAAAATTGCCAGGTTACCATCTGTGTAGTTTATGAATTACTATAGTTCTTGATGTAATAATTCAACTGTATACTTGGACTGGAACACTATTCTGTAATGTATAATCTCTAAAAACATTACTTCAGAAGGGTAATAACGCTTCTTTGCACGGCAGATGTGATGAAGTGCTTGTTTTGTATAAGACTGTGTTACTACAGCCTAAAGTGCTGACTTTCTGCTTATTTTACAGATTTGCTTGCAATCAAATACATGGCCATGGGGGATATGAAGACCCCAGATTTTGATGACCTTCTTGCAGCCTTTGACATACCAGACATGGTAGATCCCAAAGCAGCTATTGAATCTGGACATGATGACCACGAAAGCCACATAAAACAAAATGCTCACGCAGATGAAGACTCCCATGTCCCATCATCATCTGATGTTGGGGTGAGCGTTATCGTGAAAAATGTGCGTACTATTGATTCTTCCGAAGGTCTGGATAAGGATGGCCACCATTCCACAGGCAATAGCTTGCACAATGGCTTCCTAACATCAGCAGCCCTTGAGAGTTACAGTAAAGATGAAGGGAAATCACTTAAAGATGACGGGTCAGCTTCTGAGACTACACTGAAGGATTCAGCTTTCAACCAGTTCAGCCCAATATCAAGTGCAGAGGAATTTGATGATGATGAGAGAATTGAGGTGGATGACCCCCCGGATAAAGAGGAGATGCGTGCAAATTTCAGAGCAAATGTCTTGGCAGGATCTCTATCTCAGCAGGAATATGACAAACTAAAGGCACTTGGAGGGGAGAACTTAATTAAATCTGGAATCACTGTTTCAAGTAGTATAGATAAAAATAAAGCTGCTAAACGAGAGACAGAGACAAACTCCATGAATTTAGGTGTCTATGAGCCTTTTAAAACTCGAAAAACAGAGGACAAGTTACTAAAAGACAATTCTGAGAAGCTTCTTGAAAACAGGGTACTTGATGGAAAACTGAGTATTGAAAAATGTGACACAAATCTTGCCAGCATTTCCCAGTCCAAAGCTAAGTCATCAGCAAAGCTTTCGTCCTGCATTGCTGCTATCGCAGCACTGAGTGCTAAAAAGGCAGCTACAGATAGCAGTAAAGATTTACAGTCTAATTCAGGAGAGTCTTCTCCATTACCAAAAGACACAAGTGAAAGTCCACGGGCTATAGAAAAGTCTCCTGAGTCTCAGAGTCTCATTGATGGTGCTAAGAAGCCGTCTATCAAACCACCTGATAGTCCCAGAAGTGTCTCAAGTGAGAACAGTAGCAAAGGGTCTCCATCTTCTCCTGCAGGGTCAACACCAGCAATTCCTAAGGTTCGCATAAAAACCATTAAGACTTCTTCTGGGGAGATCAAGAGAACTGTTACTAGAGTGTTGCCAGAAGTTGATTTGGACTCTGGTAAAAAGCCAGAGCAGAGTGCTTCCATGGTAACCTCCATGACATCTCTCCTGTCCTCACCAACTTCCGCTGCCGTTCTCTCCTCTCCTCCCAGAGCTCCTCTGCAGTCCTCAGTTGTCACCAATGCAGTTGGATCTGCAGAACTTGCCCCCAAACAGGTCACTATCAAACCCGTGGCTACTGCCTTCCTGCCTGTTTCGGCAGTGAAAACAGCAGGTTCCCAAGTGATCAATCTGAAGCTGGCTAACAACACCACAGTGAAAGCCACTGTCATCTCTGCTGCGTCCGTGCAGAGTGCCAGCAGCGCCATTATCAAAGCTGCCAATGCCATCCAGCAGCAGACGGTCGTGGTGCCAGCATCGAGCCTTGCCAGTGCCAAACTTGTGCCAAAGACAGTCCATCTTGCCAACCTTAACCTTTTGCCTCAGGGTGCTCAAACCACCTCTGAACTGCGCCAAGTGCTAACAAAACCCCAACAGCAAATCAAGCAGGCAATAATTTCTGCAGCCGCCTCCCAGCCTTCAAAAAAGGTGTCTCGAGTGCAGGTGGTGTCATCTCTACAGAGCTCTGTAGTGGAAGCATTCAATAAGGTGCTGAGCAGTGTCAATCCCGTACCAGTTTACATCCCAAACCTTAGCCCCCCTGCCAATGCCGGAATCACGCTACCAACACGAGGTTACAAGTGTTTGGAGTGTGGCGACTCATTTGCTCTCGAGAAGAGCTTGACCCAGCACTATGACAGGAGGAGTGTGCGAATTGAAGTGACTTGTAATCATTGTACAAAGAATTTAGTTTTCTACAATAAATGTAGTCTCCTATCCCACGCTCGTGGGCACAAGGAGAAAGGCGTTGTGATGCAGTGCTCCCACCTGATCCTAAAACCAGTCCCAGCAGATCAAATGATAGCATCTCCTTCCAGCAATACTGCCGCGGCCGTGCTCCAGAGCCCAGGGGGAGCTGGCACGCACTCCGTAACAAAGATCCAGACTGGCTTAACTGGGACAGTGATCTCGGCCCCTGCGAGCTCTCCTGTCATTCCAGCTATGCCACTAGATGAAGATCCATCGAAACTCTGTAGACATAGTCTAAAGTGTTTGGAGTGCAATGAAGTTTTCCAAGATGAGACATCTCTTGCAACTCATTTCCAGCAGGCTGCAGACACAAGTGGACAAGTAGAGTATCCTATGTTTACATTCCAATGTTTCATCTATAAGCCTAGGAGACTTTGGATATGTTTTTACTTTCATTTAGCTGTTAATTATCTGAACCTCTGTGATTAAAATGATTAACGAAAACCACAAAAAGTCTTGCAAGCACTTATATAGTGAATGTCAGCACTTTTTAAATAAGACTTTTTCTTAGAATCTTTTTAGGCCCTGAAGTCTGAAATTGACACTGTATATTTTTGCTAAAATTTAACATTAGCTTTCTTGCAGCTGAACGTTATAATACAGAAAATAATAATGGGTTTTACTAATAATATATTAATGCTTCTTTCTGTGCTTTGGAATTTGACTAGCCTGTGGAATCCACTTAATTGGCACCCTCATTAACAGCCCGTCTATTCAACCTGAATGATAGCTTTAAGTGATTCATTCTCGATTGGTCTTCAGATTTTATTGTATTCGCCAAGTACCTTAAGTGAGCGAGGCATCCCCCTCGTGCAGAGAGGGACTCAGGCAGTGGCAAATGGCACACTGACTACTGACAGGAATGCCTGCTGTTTGCCTCAGCTCTTCCTCAGAAAGTGCAAAGTGCTGTTCTCACTTGCACATCTTCCTTCCTGTGTGATCATTGGTTTAGTTGGTTGAGTTTATTTTCCTCTTACAAATGCTAATGAGTTCAACTTAAAAAATTTTGAAAATTCTTTACTAATGTATGTGGCCTGACCTGAAAGCAATACGTCATTCAATAAAACTTAATATTAATCAGTGTGCGATGTATTTTATAATCCTGGCAGAGTCAAGGTGGTTAATTAAATTATATGGTTGGATCTCTGTTGGGGTGTGCCAATTAAAAGGGATTCTGGTGTGTTTCAAAGCACTCAGGTGAGCTTGGTGCTCCAGCTTCTTGCTGTAGGGGAAGCTGAAAACCTGCAAGCATGATGAAGACAGGAATGCCCCAGGAGAATCTTCCTGGGAATCACACAACAGTGGACAGGCTAAAGATTTTAAGTCCTGCAGTTAGGAAAAAATGCACTAGTCCTAGGAGCACAGGCAGGTTCCTGTCAGGATCTATTCACTACATGTAGGACCTGTTCTGTACCATGAAGCAGCTCCTCTGCACCTACCACTACAGGTAGTAATGTAAAGAGATTTGCACGTGGAAATAACCTTGATTATGTGGCTCTGCCTTAGCTTCTCCCTTTAACTGGCTAGCAGAGTTAGACTGAAGTAGTCTGGATCCCAAGTGGAATGCTATGCAAGGGAATTTCTCTTTGTAAAATACTACAAGTGTGCATACCTAAGCGAGTTTCCTTGAGCAGAACGTGTCCATCCATAGATGTAGCTGCAGTTCTCAACAGGATCTAATGGCTGACCATGAATATATTCTGCACCAGCTTGAGCTACTTAATACTTGGGGTTTTTAGCTAACTGGTTTGCTGGTGCTTATTGGTTGAAGATAGGTTCTTTCCCATAACAAACCCATTAGGTAACATTCCTTCTAAGATCTGGTAGTCTTTGCAAAAACCTACTGGTTTTAGTACTGGAAAATCAAGCAAGTAAGAAGGCGCCGAGACAAAGCAGTGGGATGAGATACAGAGAATAGGTTGGGAGGATGAGGCTAAAACAGAAATGGAAAAAGAAAAAGAACAAAGATATAATTATATATTCTCACTTTCAGGGTGTGAGGATTTTTGTCTTTACGGCCAAGTAAATGAAACCTTTTGCCCTTCCCTTTCTCCCTCTGTCTGGTGCTATTTCCCTGTTGCTGCTGAGTTTGCTCTCCATACATGTCCTTCAGGTACTGTTTATCCTGGTAACTTACTAAAGGAAAGCAATTGTGATGTTCACAGAATGTCACAATACAGCTGCAGGGAGGTGGAGAGAGACGTGGGGGTTCCCAGGTACTGCTATTCAAGGAGAGAAGCCCCTCGAGCTGCAGGAGCAGCTGGCATTGCCTGCTGCCTATCAGGGTGTTTATGTCTCCTCGTGGAAACTTGCTCTGCTGAAGAGCTGGGGGTTTAAAAAAAGCTTGCAAAGCACTAGAGGAAAAGAAGCTATTTTCATGTTCTTCCATTTGAAAAGAACACTTAATGAATGTAGTTTTAAATGTTCTTTGTTGAAATATCCTTTTAAATATTAAGCATTTTTGTAGTCCTTTTCATATGTCAAGAGCTGCTGTTTCTTTACATTGTATTTGGTTGCATCCTGTAGGGGTAGTGTTTCCTGGAGAAAGATTCTTCTTTATAGGCATTTAATACTAAGTATGTTGCTTCTTTTTCATTAGATGTTACCTCTTGAGAAGCTTGGATATAAGAGAAATAATCTGACCTGTTTTCATTCTTAGTGCTTGGCACTGGCTTTTTGCTGTAAATAATATTCCTGTTAAAGGAGTATTAACCTAAAGGAATATTTACCCAGACTCACTGACAGGTTTTCTGGCTGAACAAAACCCTCATCTACTTGCTGAGGTAAAAGGTAGCAAATCTGGGCTAATGAATGTTACTATTTCTTTATTTATATATAGGAGTATATAGCTCCCGTGGAAACTACATAGCTCATTTCCCTTCATACTCAACGTATGTGTGTATCTTTATTTTCCACCTCCACCATTTTTCCTTCTAACCCTTTTTTTTTTTCTGAAACTTTGACTTTAAATGCAGGCAGGTGATGATTTTCACAAACTGTGTTTTATTTTGGTGTGGGTTGGAATGAGAGAACTGGAAGTTAATGCCACCTTAAGCCCAAAATAAAATGGTAAGCAAACTTGCTGAATGTCAGAATTTCACAGTAGATGCTTCTTGTTCTACTGTAATCAGTTAAAATTAAACATTTTCTGTAGTCTTTGAAATAGCAGAGCAGGGACCTCAACTAAGAGCATTATTGGCATGTTGGGTCAGCAAATGAGTCTGGCAGCTTGCTGCAAAATCAGGAAGATCACTGAGCTGGGGCTGGAATGTTGTGTGGCTCTTCTGTGGCATCACATCCCTGTTTCCTTCAGAAGTCCTGCAAGCCAAAGGCTTTGGAAGGACTGTGAAACCTCCAAATGTTTCTGTTGCTGGAATAAGAAGTTCTGGTTTGCTGTTCTCTTACGTAATCACATAATGCTCCAGGTTCTCCAGTATTGTATTACAGCTTGTTAATACAGGAACAGCCAGAGAGATTTGGGGAATGGTACTAAGCCCAGTAAATGTGGCACTTATGGCTGGTCAGAGGGTTTTGCCTTTAGCTGAACGTAAGACAAAGTTAACACCCCAAAACAGTTCTGGTCAGCCTGAGGCTGTGAGTCCCCCACTTCTAGCCACCGTTTGGTCAAATTAAGGCCAAGTATTTGGCATTTCAAAGTGAATATTTCTATGTGTCCCAATACAGCCTTACTGTGTCCCAGAGGCTCTGAGCAGGTGCCAGTTTGAAATCCCTCTAAGTAGCTGAACTCAGGCAGAGCCTTGCAGGAGAGCAGTACATCTACCCATGCTGAACCCTACTGTAGTGGGCTGGCAGGAATGCCAGTGCAACCTGCATTGCAGTGATGGCAGGTTTTCTTTGCTTAACATGCTGTATATTTAATAGTTAGCATTTTGCCATCTTACTGCATCAGGACATTGGAGAACTCTGTTTGTATGGAGACTGTGTTCAAACACACCAGGCCACAGTGCTCTTAGAGCATTTATTTCAGGATTTCTTCATGCATATGCTCATAAATAATTTATAATGCAGCTCTGGAGATCTTTTTGTGGTCAATATTCTTGCAGAGTGGACACATCATTACATATGCCAGACTCTTAGAGAGAACATTCCTAAAAATATGCAAATACACGTTCAAAAGAATACTGACATCATGAAGGAGTCTTGGGTTTGATTTTAAATCTCTGCAAGTCACTGGTGAGATTCACAAGTCCCAAGCCATTAAGAGACAATAGTGATAATTTGATTCTGGAGTTGTAAGTAGGCCCCTTGCACTATTAAGGTAATCTGGGAAGGCACCTGAGTAATATTTCTGTAAACCATGTGTATCTCCTGTGGTTAGTGTGTATGAAGGAGCTTTGTGAACCAGAATGCTAGTCAGTCTGGCTACCAGCACCTGCCAGCTCTGTCAGCAGGGCTTGTGTTTGTACTTGCCTACTGCTTTGGGTCCCATCCCAGTTCTGACATTTAACCTTTATTTGCTATATTGCAGTGTTTGACACAAGACGTTATGTAGAGCTGAACCAAACCTTTTGTCTCATCTATTCTGGTTTATCATTTAGAAGACATGCAATATCTGCCAGATGCTGCTTCCTAACCAGTGCAGTTTTGCATCACACCAGAGAATTCATCAGCATAAATCTCCATACACGTGTCCTGAATGTGGAGCAATCTGCAGATCTGTCCACTTCCAGACCCATGTCACTAAGAACTGCCTGCATTATACCCGAAGAGTTGGGTTTCGGTCAGTATAATGATTCCTTTTGTTGTCAATTTATGTATAATTTATGGTTTTAAAAGTGATTTTCCATTTTCATAAGCATTGTTTGGACAATACCAGCTTCATGGGTTTAAGATTGTCATGGCAACAGTGCTATTAGTACTAAAATTTTGAAATAAATACATTAGGATTCTGCTTTGTTTTGGGCATCCACTTTTGTATATGATTAAAGCAGAATATTAGCTAGTGTCACACAGATTCAGGACTTCATGGTTTATAAAGTCTAGAGAATTCAGATGCATTGTCTTAATTTCAGATTTTTAAAAAAAACTTCTTGAGTTTTTTTCAAAACACTGAATTTTAGATTGTTCTCTCTGGTAGAACAGTCATTTTCAGCACTTCCAGAATGTATGGGTGAGATGTTAACGGGCATAATGCACCTGTCTGGTTGTTCTCTTTTCTGTGGCAAGTCAAGATTCCTTGGCTTTACATCACTTGGAAATTGCCTTTCTGAAACAGCCTTGTCTTTTGGTCCCTTTGTTACTCTGCAGTTTCTCTTTGACTTTTACATTTCCCTGTAATGTCAACTCACTGAGAAAATGGGGAGCAGAGACTTTTCATAGAAACGTTTAGTTTTGAAAGAACTTGAAAAAATGTTTTCTGTTACAATTTTCCTTGCAGTGAATGGCAGGCAGCACAGCAAGAGATCAGAAGAGCCACTCGTACCCTGAGCTTTCCTTAGCACTCCAAAAACACATCCACTTCACCCTGTCTGCCTGGAAAAAGGCCATTCGAAGTCTTAGAGCAGGCAGCTCCTTCCACCCTTAAGGTGCCACAGTTCATTTTCCAGGATGTCTGTGCAATCTTCCCCTAAGGGAAGAAAGCATTTTTACTGCATCAAGCCTCTGTTTTCAGCTTGAATCCATAGCCTGACACAGTTGCAAGCTCTTTTCATTTCTTTGGGTTCTTTTCTTTTACATTTTCTCTCAAGCAGTGGTCTGTCTTGTCCTGCATTTCCTCCATCTGCTTCCTGTGCTCCTTCCTTTAATGTATGTCTCTTGGGTTTGTACACAGAAGTACCTCTAGGGACTCCTGGCCTGCCCCAGTAACACCAGCAGAATCCCCTTGACTGGGAATCTAAGTCACTAAACTTTTCAAGATGTCTCATCTCACGTCACACCGAGTCAGAATTTCTCTGGTGAGACTAAACCAAAGTCACCGAGGCAAGCAAAAGCAGTCTCTGAGAATGTCTCCTTCCTCAGACTCCTCAGCCTCTCTTTAGAACTGCAGTGCTTTTGCCTAAGGAGCAGCATACCCTGTCCTGCCTTTCCAAAGGGCCTCTGCCAAGAAGTTCCCTTTGATTCCAATAATTTAGGCTAGTTGTCTGCACTGAATTGGCTGAAAAATTCAGCCTCAAGTTTAACTGCATCCTGCCAAGGTGAAAGCAAGAAGCTGTTAGAACAGTCCCCGAGAGGAAGGCTTGGTCCTTAGGAACTGTGTAATATACAATGGTGGATGCTGAGATCAGTTGTCATGTGGCATCACTAGAGAATAAAGTCAAGCCGTGGCATGGGGAGGTGAAAATGCCACCCAGCTCTCTGGAGGGACAGCTCAGGAGTAGATGTGTTATTGAGTGCATCACGCTGTGTACAGCTGTGAAGAAGTGCTCAAGTGCTCAGCTCTGTATGAGCAACAGAAGATCTTAACAGACCCAAAAAAGACCATAATGATCTGCTTTAGAGAATGCATTGGTAAGCAAAGACTAAATGGGTATAAATTCAATGAATATTATTAAGAGTATAAATTAAATGCCCATAAAAAGAAAGGATGACATTTCATAAAATTCAAGGGTAATAAATTTTAAAAGTAAAGTGGAATCCTTGAATGTAGAACTGTATTTCCTGCTTTATTGCTATCATTAGGGCACTAAAACTATTGAAAAATTAAATTGACATTTATATGACGACAATCATACTGCCATGATAGATGCTAAAATTAAAATTTTGGAAGGGTGGAGGCCTTCTGCATTCGAAGAGTTTGTAAAAGTCTTACTGCAAAATACTGATTAATAAGAAATTGTCTCATTTGACAGGTAATTGCTGATAGCACTATGTTCTTGGACTGATTTGGGAGCATTTGGTACTGGAGATGTAGGGCATTAAAGGGGACCGTTGTATATAAAAATTCTCATGTTCTAATATTAATTCAATTTTTTAATTGTTTCATTTTAGAATAGATGCAGAAAGGTCACAAATTTTCGACACAGCAGAAGTATGTTTTTGAAAAATATTTTCTGAATTCCAATATGATATATTGATCTGATAGTAGGGATTTGGTGTAGTTTTCCTGAGTGTCAATCCAAGCGCTGATTTGATCATATGTACAGAAAATCATTACCAGTATATCTTCATTAAATCTAAACAAGGGAAGTGGTGAAAATATTTTCCTTACTGGTTTTCATTTTGGTGGTAGTTTCTAAATTGTTGTGGTGTACTTAAAACAATACCCTGCATGTGATAAAAATGCGTTCTGGAAAATCTCTTTCCAAATTTGCAGAAGATTTAAGCATTTTTTCTGCAATCAATAGAGTATTTGTCTGTCGACCCTTCTATCCATTTTATTATAATAACAAAAAATATGTTCTGATCTTACTAGATTTTCAAATGAAAATGTGTGAAATTTCTTTCCTCTTACTTTGTGATCCACAAATCGCTGGTTATGCTGATTCTTACAGGGTCGTTGAAGTTGACAGAGTAATGTAGTTTTATCCAGTTGTTATCCATGTGTGTTTCTCTCTTCCCTTTGCTTGAAAATCCGTGTTGATTACGTCCAGCACCGCTCGGGGCAGGGCTGCACTGACTCTCCTCCGCTCTCTCCGCAGCTGCGTGCACTGCAATGTTGTGTACTCTGACGTGGCGGCACTCAAGTCTCATATTCAAGGTTGTCACTGTGAAGTCTTTTACAAGTGTCCTATCTGTCCCATGGCATTTAAATCTGCTCCCAGCACACACTCCCATGCCTACACACAACACCCGGGTATCAAGATAGGCGAACCAAAGTAAGCAAAATTCATCTTCTACTGCACTTGCCCGTGAAATTGCATTCTGTCTGTGCTTGCAGTCGTAAAAGTCACCTCTGACAGCCACCAGTTCGTCAGCCTGCTGGTAATGTGGGATTTGTGTGGTGCTTTCATGACTTTGCAGCTGGCAGTTCATTGGGCAAAGATGACATTTCCCTGAATGCACTAGCAGGTCTTTAAGCACTGCATGCTACAAGAGAGTGATTGCAAATGTAATTACATACATTATTTGGACAGGTGGCCAAAGTGTTGCTCATTCTGATGTTTTAATCTGCTTAGCTCATCTGCTTTTTTACTGTGAATTAAAATAATGTGATTCCAAGAAGAGCTGCTAAGACTCATCAGTGCTTATGTGGTGATTTTCATAACGTGGCTGAAAAGTTGAGAAAAAGTGGGTTTATCTGTTTATATAAGTTTTTGTCAATAGGTAGTCTCTTTCTTGCTTAAAGCAAGAAGTGGTTTTGTTCTGTAGCTAGGAAAGTTGGCCATAAAGGTGGTAGTTTGCTGCAGGTGGTGACACAGGGCACAGATAGGACTCGGCATCAGGGTCTTTTTTCAAAGCTGTTGGACACTGCTGGGCTCTGCTGAAGGCAGCAGGTGCTGCTGTGTGTGCAAACTTCTCCTGCCCTCGGGTCTGAGCCTCTCTGAGCAGCCTTTTTCCTCCATCTGCCTCCTCCTCACTGCTGCAGAGTCCACTGTTCAGAGCAAACAGTCAGGCATTGAGCTCCATGTTTCCCTGGGGAGTGCACAGAGCACCAGGATGGTAACAACTTGCAGGCTTAAGAACAAAGGTGTCATGTGATGTAATAACCAGCATTCCTAAGAGTTCAGTTTCTCACTGTTTCTTCTAATACATTAACAGGAGATTATTTCTTTGTTTACACCTCCATCAAAGCAAAATGGCAACAAACTTGCCATGTGTGATACCAAATGAAGGTATTTCTGCCCAGTGGGAAATGATACATTATTTTAATTCAGGATGGTATCATCAGTCAGAGGCTGTGAGAGACCAGCATTTAAAACTTTTTTCAGGTTCCCATAGTTCTCATTAGAGAAATCTAAAAGATTAAGATCGCTGATTGTGTAAGATGCTACACATGAAAAGTGAACTCTGCTTGGATCTGCTAATGTGTTTGTGATCAAGTTCATGGATTAAGTATTTTGCATTAGTTTTCTTTCCATATAGATGCACTTATAATCATATTCCTTTATGAATTTACTTGGATTATAAAAAAATGAAATGAAATGAAATTTTATTATGTACTAATGTAATAAGTCACAGAATCCATAGTTGAGCACTCCTCTTAAGAAGTGATGTTTCCTTTAAATTTGCTGGTTTTAATCACAATGCTGCCTTAAATGCATGCAGAGTGACTGGTAGGATTTTTCCAGCCCTTGCAGTGTTCAGAGTTCTTGGCTTGCCTAGTTCAGAGCAGAGCTGACAGGTTGTATTTGAGGCAATACATTCACATTTGGGTTATCTATGCTGCATCGTGGAGTACCCAGGCTGCATGACTGGTATTGCAAGCCCATTGCAAGGCTGCCAGCCTCACTCCTGACCCCAGGTGTGTCCACAGTCCAAGGACACTGGCCATGGCTTCAGCAGTGCCAGGAACCTTGGCCCCATGGCGTCTGAGAGACTCTATAGTAGGTCACACTCCTCTGTTTACAGGAATTGGGCTCCTGGGGAATCTGGCTGCCTGCCTCTGGCATTTACTTGGAACTGTGTGATTTACAATTACATTACAAATAGTTGCTGCAGAACAGATGCACTAAACTATTTGGTGTATGAAAAATGACTTTTATATGCAGGGATTCTCAGTGGGATGAAATGAAATTATTTTAATATAGGGAAATGAATGGCTGTCTTGTCTTTCAACTCTGGGAAGCTCTCTCCTGTAACACACTCTAAGCTTTGGTTTCCCAGAAAACCACAGGGGTGGTCTTCTTTTTTTCAGTAAACAGGGTCTAGGAATGGCACTATGGTATTTTTCATGGCTGATCTCTTTTTGAATACTGGAGAAATTCTTGTTTATCAAGCCAAATTAGGGATATTTATGGTACTATTGGTGAAAATTATTATTATCCCACAAGTTCC
This sequence comes from Acrocephalus scirpaceus scirpaceus, assembly GCA_910950805.1. NCBI lineage: Eukaryota > Metazoa > Chordata > Aves > Passeriformes > Sylviidae > Acrocephalus > Acrocephalus scirpaceus. The sequence goes on along the minus strand of OU383776.1, from coordinate 126,938 downwards.
TTTTTTTAGAGAACAAAAAATTGGGAAGGAGGAATCCTATCCTCTGGTGCAGAAGCTTTCCAAATACTATATGTCTTTTATGTGACTGAAAGGACTTTCCTGTGAGATAACACCTGTATTTATTCCAAGATAATACGTGAATTTGTTAAATAGATTTTTGGCAAGTGAAAGGCCATGTGCCTGCTTTGGTGTGTACTGTGGAGCAGGAGCAATGCTGAGTAACCAGCCTGGGGATGGGATGGGATGGGATGGGATGGGATGGGATGGGATGGGATGGGATGGGATGGGATGGGATGGGATGGGATGGGATGGGATGGGATGGGATGGGATGGGATGGGATGGGATGGGATGGATGGGATGGGATGGGATGAACTGCCAGACTTATTCCAGCATACCTGTAAATGCCTGACATCCTCTGGAAGCACAACTGCCTGTAAGCTTTGAACAGCATTTTAGGCCAGTTGGATGTTAAACACTGACTACTTCAATTAAATTAGAAAAAAACCCCCGAAACCAGCATACGTGGTTGCATGTATGTTGTTAAGGATTGAAAATCATGTTTTTGCTGTGTCTGAAGGAAATACTCCAGGTGTGTATAGTCATAACTCATACTGTGAGGTGTGTTGGTATGAATTTGAGTGCAGTCTTTGCCCAGAGACTTGTCTGAAATTTGGATCTTTACCAGATACTTCAGCTTCTGTGAAGGCAAAGTAAAGTACTTTAGCTGCCATAGAAAACACAGAGATTCAGCTCGTGGTGGTTTTAGAGAGTTACAGTTTTTATATGCGATAAACTCAGAAAAATGTTAAATTTTTTTGTAGCAGATTCACTATAGATCTGCAGTGTAGGGTTCACCACAGAAAGCAGGACAATAGTACATTGATCATCAGAGGATACTGTGTAAATAATACATTTATCTTAGCGTATGTGAGAAACTGGGACCACTTGATACCGCAAAAACAAAGTCTTGCCCAGTTAATATGAAGAAGTACTGTTTTTCATTTGGAATTACAGGACAGCTTTAAAACATGGAAGCAATGCCTGTGTCCTTGTCATCTCAAAACACAGTGCAGAGTGATCCCTAGAGCTCTGGAACAATGCACTATCAGTGATAATTACATAGAGGGATATAGAAAGGACTGGAAACATTTATGTGGCAAATGAGAAGATTTAGTGCTTTAGCAGGCAGGGGGGTTTGAGGATAGTTTTATTTAGTGGAAGTTACTCTTAAAGATGGGAAGCACCTGTTGCTGTACTGAGCACCTGTGGTTGGGTTTCTTTTATTTTAGCTAAACTTTCTCTGCAGCACTACAGATTAGACAGCTTAGATTTCTCTCTCACCTGATGATCTGTGGTTAGAAAACTGCTGTAAGAACAGGAGGCTGGGGGACATAAGTTCAAAAGTCACATGTGCTCCAAGAGAGGAAGTGTTTGGTGGTGTCTCTACATTTCTATGACAGATTCATCAAGGCTTGGAGTGGCAGATCAGGGAAATCTCGTCCTATGCTGTTGGAGCTTCAGGGCATTGACAGAGTCTGGGTTTGGCATTCAGGAGCATCAAAGCCATGCATATTGCCAAAAATGTATTTCTTTTGAAGTATGTTACTAACTATGATTGAATGAATCGCTCCCTTGAAACATACTGCGTTTGTAACCCAGAGCAGGAATATTATCCTTTAGCTACAATGTGTAGCTAAAACAACTGAAGGTGTTGAACTGTCAGAGTATCCTGAGCAGATGTTGTTGTTGTATATGTACTGTACATGTAACTGGCACATGCTGTTGTGTTCTGGCTTCTTGTCTGCACTTTAAAATTTTTTTTTCTATTTTTCTGTTTCTTCTACTGCTTCCATATTTTGAAATTGGAGGATGTTTTGAATTAGTTTAACTTTTTTCAGGCTGTGTGAAACGATTAACATGTCAGATCTTATGTGTGATGAGAAAAAAGTTAATGTCGTGATTCTTGCAAATAGATCATCAACATGACTGACACTGTTTATTGTACTTCTGTTTTTAGAATAATATATAAATGCTCTATGTGTGACACTGTGTTTACTCTACAACCTTTGCTCTATCGCCACTTTGATCAGCACATTGAAAACCAGAAGGTGTCCGTTTTCAAGTGTCCAGACTGTTCTCTTCTATATGCACAGAAGCAGCTTATGATGGATCATATCAAGGTGTGTAAGCATCTTCTCTTGTTTCCTTCATGATACCATTTGTCATGCAATATATACTGTGAGAACATACTGTGAAAAGGCACAGAATAACAAGAAGACTGCTGAGAGAGATGTTAATAATTCTGAGGGGGTAATCTGTGAATATTGTTCTCAAATGTTAAAAAATGTTATATTTTGTCTGGTCTTCAGCATATCTGTGATGACTCAGTTGGTTTTTCTGTAAGAATGTTGATTTTGATATACTGGGGATGTCTCAGCAAGTCCGATCCTAACAAATACTGAGTTTTAATTACAGTATTCTAAGTATTATTCCAATTGGTAGGAGCTGAGTGTATCACAAAATGAAACCTCTGATGTTACCTCATGTCATACAAATCAAAGCTGAGGTTTTTATGCCCTATTAACCCTGGTGCCTGAACACAGCCCTAAGGTTCTGGCACAGTGCAGAATGGCACTGTGGATCTTGCTGCGCTTCTCTTGCAATGACACAATTTCTGAGTACTATTTCTCTACAGCAAAGTGGAAAACCAGACATCTTTTTTGGCTGCTAAAATCATCATTTTGCATTTTAGGCCCAACTATGGCACTTGTAACCACAGAATTCTCCAAAGTTGTGTTGGAAATAAGATCACAAGTCTTAAAAAAACCAGGTGGTCTTAGAGCCAGTCTTCAGCTTGAGGAGGAGATGAGGGAAGGGCTGAACCAAGATGTTCAGAAATACAAAGACTGGATATTTTCTTTGTTTCTGAACTAGTACCACTAGTCCTTGCATGTTTACTGCAAGGTATCTTAGATGCTTCTCTCATGCAGCAATGCAAAACTGCTTTCCGTTTCCTTTGATCTACTCAGATGGTTGGGGTTTTTTTTACTAAACAGGCAAATTCTGTGTATTGCAGTGTATGTCTTGTTTCTGTAATTAGTTTTTCCTGACTCAGCTATTACTGGAAAAGTGTTGTTATATCTGTACATAAGTACTTCTGTAAGACCTGAAGACAACACTTTCAGGAGCTTGATCTGACTCCAGTTAGGGCCAGAAGCTATCTTTACAGAAATCAGGGTGCTTAGCATCTCACTTTTTAAAGATATGCTCAGTTACTCAGGTAGTACTTAACTTCCTTGGCTTTAGTGTTCCATGCCAGTATTTGAACTTTCAACCAGTGAGGTTTTAGCATGATTCACTATAAATGATTCAGACGTTTTTGAGACTAAAATTAGAGGATTAGAGAATACATGTGCAGTAGCAGTATTGCTGCTTTTGCGTTTAGGATGTGTGTATAGCAGTAGGGACTGGAGCAAAGCAGTATAAATTGGAATTCAGTTAAGGGGGACTGAAAAGAACAGTAACAGGTTATAGATAGAAGCAGAAAAGGATTCAGAGAGAGGATAAAAGCACAAAAGGACTCAGGGAGAGTATGAGTGCCAGACAGAGGCAGAGCTCAGCTGCACAGAGAGTAATGATTTGGTATGGCTAGACATAAACCATCAAGGCAGAGACAGACCTGGGTGAAGGTAGGACAGAAAGGGACAGAAGGAAGCTCAGGAGGAGATTATTTTAAGATACAGAAAATAACCCAGAATAATTCCTGCAGATGCCAGTATTTCTTGATGGCAAAATATATGTCTTATTTTCCTGTAATGACTCGCTACAAGAAAATTTCCAGCAGCCAGTGAGAGCAGATGGTGAAGGACTGCCCCGGCCTGGAGGTGTGATGCTCCTGTTTGGCCAGCACTGGGACTCCATACTATGCTTTATTGCTCTTGGTGTAGTTTCAAATAAGAAATGAATTCCTGAACAAGCCACTTCATTGGAAGGCTTGGGTGTCACACCACCACACTGCACTGGTTTGGAAGTGGGGGAAGGAGTTCTTCCCTTCTTACTGACCATTGACTTAAAGTGCAGACATAAGTTTTTTTCCTGAGGAAAACTTCCCACCCAGGAGCTTCAGGGGCTGGAGAACAGCTAGTCAGACTTCTCTGATCTGTTGTGGGGCCCTGTCAGCCCCACAAGGTTGGGCTGCTAAGGTTATGGGCATGCTAAATGAGCATGCTCATAACCTGACTGGAGAGTAAGGCAGGGCTTAAGCTCAGCCTCAACATAAAATGTTAATATTTCCTAAATTACATAGCCATGTGATGTTTCCAGAGTTGCCTTATCTTATTTACCAATATGCCAAGTCAACATTTGGTCAGTAAAAAAGCCTTTCCTTCTTGGAAAACTCCAGTCATGTAGTCTGGAATGAGGATGCTCAACTAACATGTCAGGTAAGTAAAGTGAGAAATTAAACTTAATATAAAGTACTTCTTGAGCCCTTTTTTCCTCCCTGTTAAACCACAGGTTAAAATTAACCTCCAAAGTAAGTTTCTTTTTTTTTTTTTTTTTTAATACCTACATACGGTGTCTGCTATTGTTAGGTCATGCTAGGTCTTGCCTTTACTTTTTATTCACTGTTTCTTTAGGAGTGTGATCTGATGATAATAGAATGTATTAGTAAGTAAAGTAACTGTATTAGTAAAGAAGTAACTGAAGGCTTTTGCTTGAGTACAACTGTGTATGTCTAGGTCAGTTTTGTACCTTTTTTTCTCTCTCTTTTATTGTAGTCTATGCATGGAACTTTGAAAAGTGTTGAGGGGCCACCAAACCTGGGGATAAATCTGCCTCTCAGTACTAAGCCCACAACTCAAAACTCAGCCAGTCACAACAAGGATGACACAAAATCTGTCAACGGAACAGAAAAGTTGGAGAAGAAATCTCCTTCTCCCATAAAGAAAGCAGAACCTAAAAAAGTCGCTAGTCCTGGCTGGACCTGCTGGGAGTGTGACAGGCTCTTCACTCAGAGAGACGTTTACATCTCCCACATGAGGAAAGAACATGGAAAGGTAAAGAAATATGTTCAATTACAGAAAGGTGAATTAAACCTGAAAGGTGAAGTATTTGTTTCTAAATTCCATTTGGGTTTTTGCAAACAAGTCCTTTAAGTCCCAGCATTATTATTCACTGCTCTTATATCTATTTCATCTTTTTTGCTTTGGCTGCTCAGTTTTTTTTCAGTTTCTACATCATTCTACTGAGAAAATCAATTGTAGGCTTGTTCATTCAGTACCTATTTTTTTTCAAGATGGAAAGAGTGAGAGATATTGCTGTATTTCATCCAAGCCATCTAATCTGTTCCAGGTTCTTATTTCTTCCTTGTGCCTTCTCAGTTCCCTCTCTTTACAGTGGTGTGGTGAACGTGGCAATGCTGGGGTAATGGTTGGACCCAGTCTTAAAGATCTTTTCCAACTTAAAAAAGTTGATTCTATTCTGTTCTGAAGCTCAGTGCCTGTTAGCCTCAGGGAGTGGAGACTCAGTCATGTTCTGCTGGTCCAGTGAGTGCCAAGTGGTGTTTCATTTAAAGGCAGACACATTCTGCAGTTGAGCTGTTGCTCTAATCTTACACTTGAAAGTTCAGCTGAGTTAACAAGTTGAATTCTGTATTTAAAGCAGCTGAATGTGAGATATCTTACTTAAAATGCATTGAAAGTGAAATTTGGGAATGTTGCATCCTCACGTCAGCAAAGAGACTGATGTTCTTCCTGTGTTCAATAGCATTTCCAGTTAAATGAAATTAAAAAGACTGGCAGGCAGGAAGGCAGGCTTGCTTAGCTGTGGCAGGCTCCAACTCCTTGCTGAAATGTGGCAGCCATGTGTCAAGCCAGTCTTCACCTTTGCTGTGTGCTGGTGGCAATGCTCTGACTCTTTCCTCAGCTGGGAACCAGGGAGCTAAACTGATGTGCTGTGCTGCACTGCAGCAAAAGAGCAGGACTGGAAGGGATAATAGGCTGATTTTGTCTAAGTGGAGGAGAACCACCCTGACTGCAAATCCATAGTTTTCAGGATGCTAATGTGATGTAATAAATGACTGCATATTTCCAAAGGTTTCTATTACAGTTATTATCTCTAAAGCTGTTCTGCAAATTATTTTATTCTGTTTATAAATGTTTTATGGAAAAGCTGAAAATGCTGGACTACTGAGTGTCATCTTCAATTTTCTTAGGACAACTTCAAGCAAATAGCACCCCAGCATCATTGCCTCCAGTAACTCCCACCCCATTCCTTCAGCTTCCTGCTGCCCAAATATTAATTCAGCAGAGCTTTTACTGGCAATCAGAAAAGCATTTAAGACCGAATGCACTTACATTTATGCAATTCTTAAAAACAAAGCAGCACAGCCTCCTAATGAAACTGTCACTTCAGAGTGAACTAGAGAGCGATATTCAGTCTGATTCCATCCACATCAGAGTAGCCAAAGGCATGTAAAAGAAGGTTAGTAACTTATCAATAATGCTTTCTAAATATTAGCTTTAAATCTGTTTCTCTCTGATGTTTATGTGCAATGTTACCTCAAGAGCAGCCCTTATTATGAAATATTAAATAGTTGCACTCAAATCCTGGCCTGAAGCCTCTTTCATGCTTCCATTCAGGTGCTGGTTTTTATCCCCATTCAAGCAGTTCCTTCAATAACACAGGGGGCACATAGGTACTGAAATGAACAGAAATACAACTCTGTGTCTTTAAGAAATAGGGTATACGGACCAGGTGCTACATTCCTTCCCAACCTGTCAAAATTTTTAGTAATTGTTAGCTGTCAAAAAGACTATGTTGAAAAACTAAACTTTTACTATAGAGAGAACAGAAATGAGCATAAGATAACCAAGTATGTGATATGGATCTAATAAAGGAACTAATTTAGTCTGATTTTCTTAAGAATGATAGGTGTGGGTTAAATGCTCTAAAATGATCCTTTCAGAATGATTGTTTAAAACTGTAACTAAGCAATTCATGTGCTATTCACAAAATCCATTGTCATGCAAGGTATATGAAAATACTAGTTTCAAACTTCCAATTTCTGCTTTTGCAGGACCAGAGTGAAAGAGCTGTAACCCCTAGCTGATCCCAGGCTGGATTATGCAGAGGTATTCATAGGAGAGGTATTGCCATGTATATCCTCTTTGGACAGATTCTTAAGGTTCCAGCCCTTATTGGGAACTGTCTACACAGACAGATTCACATTTTCTGATCCTCTCCTAAGGAACCTGGATGAAGGGAGCCAGCTGTAGGGTAGGAAATTTTGTAGCCACCTTGGTGTGACTCTCTGCCTGATCTTAAAAGTGCTGCAAGAAAAAAAAAATTACTAGCCCAGACAAGGGAGGGTTCCAACAAGCCTATACAGCTCCTGTCTGAAACTGCATCATGTGTGTCTGCCTTCCACCAGGCAGGCATATGCTGAGCTCCTTGGACTTGTGTGCAGGTGTGTTTCTGTGAAAGGGCAGATGTTTTCTAAGTAGGAATTACCCACTCCAACTTGCTCATTGATCATCCTCTTCCTGTCAAGACAAGATGCTGTACAACAGATCATGATGCACTTTATTACAGAACTAATTTTTCAGTTCTTTTTGGTTTGGCTGCCATTGCAGAAACTAATGCATCCAAAATCCTGTTCGGGTCTCTATCTCGAGTTTCCCCAAGGAATTTAGAACAAGTATGGGGTCACAGCTGGCTACCCCACATGGTGCCCCTAGGTCCTGCTGAGCATCATCCTTCCTCTGCTTTTCTGACCACGGGCTTGAGGCCTCTGCTCACTGCCACACAGCTATGATGTGTGACTGCTCCAGCCCTTCTCAGTTTCTTCTTTTACTTTTTCCTTCCACTTGACCAGCTGCAACATCAACCCCACAGAATTCCCCAAACAGACGGCCATCAGGTTGGCATCAGATCGTACTGCCCATTTTGTCATGACTTTCCTGAACCCTGTTAGTGTGTCAGTGTCTGTGGGGTTCAAGTTTGGTCCTTCTTCTGTGCTCTTCACCGCTCCCTGTAGGCGGCTGAGGAGCTCTTAGTCAGCAGCTAAGGACATGGTTTGGTGATGGGAAGGGAAAGCAACCCCCTCATCCTACTTCCTTTATTGATCCAGAAATAGTCCTCTGATCTTCCCTGTTTCTTTGGTGGAAGAAATTCTCTTCACCCACCATTTGTGACACCAGTTTACAGCTGGGGACAGGGGGGTGTGGGTGTGTAGTTCATGGGGGCCACACTGCTCTGAAAGAGGTCCAGCTCTGACTTGTACAGTATTGTTCAAGAGGTGGGGTGTACATGAAGTACAGTACCAAAAATGGGTAAGTGATGTTTCTTCCCTATTTATCAAAAGGTTCAACACATGCACCACTTTAACTGAGCTTTTTTAATGAAAGTCTTTCTCTTCCTTTTTTTAAAGCAAATGAAGAAACATCCTTGTCGGCAATGTGACAAATCTTTCAGTTCATCCCATAGTTTATGTCGGCACAATCGTATCAAGCACAAAGGCATTAGGAAGGTTTATACGTGCTCGTAAGTTCTGTTTTTATTTATTTAGAAATGGAATACAAAAACCATTGTTAGTCGAATTTCTTAACTGTGTAAGAGCCAGTGTCCCATTCATTCAGATGCTCAGGACAGGCCAAATCAATTACCTGTCCTGCCTGCAGAAACATGTCAGGCTCCTGAAAGTGTAGTGTGTAAAGTCTACAATCTGAAACTTGGCTGAGCTGAGCACTTGCAGCTTGACTTTGGGGAATCTGGTTTTCAGGAGTCTCTCCAATACACAACCACTCTTCCAATCTACAAAAGGCACTTGCTAAGCATGACACTTGAATGTTTGTGTCTGCAGGCACTGCCCAGATTCAAGACGTACTTTTACCAAGAGGCTGATGTTGGAAAAACATATTCAGTTAATGCACGGCATTAAAGACCCTGATGTGAAAGAAATGACTGAATCTACCAATATGGAAGAAAGGGAAGTAAAAGAAGACACAAAGGTAATCACTTGGAAGACTCATTCAATCACTGAGAATGATTTTTTTGTGGGTATATATTCAGGATCTTTAAATAAATACAGGTACTTCATTGCCATAAATGTCTCCTCTTCTGTGAAGTAGAGCCCCAAAAGGATTGTTTAACAGAGTTGTTCTAGAATCTGCCAAGGGAAAGGTTTTGACATTTGCAAGTCACAAATAGTTATGAAAAGAACTGCGTATTTATGCTTACATGTTACACCACTTCTGTCTTTTTGTTAGGTTCCTAGTCCAAAGCGTAAATTGGAAGAACCTGTAATGGAGTTCAGACCTCCACGAGGTGCAATCACTCAGCCATTAAAGAAGCTGAAGATAAATGTTTTTAAAGTTCACAAGTGTGCAGTTTGTGGCTTTACAACAGAAAATCTCCTCCAGTTTCATGAACATATTCCTCAGCATAAATCTGATGGCTCTTCATACCAATGCAGGGAATGTGGACTCTGCTACACATCTCACGTGTCCCTTTCCAGACACCTCTTCATTGTACATAAGCTGAAGGAGCCTCAGCCAGTATCAAAACAGAATGGGTCTGGGGAGGATAATCAGCAAGAAAACAAACCCAATCATGAGGATGACTCGTCCGACAGTGCAGCATCGGACAGAAGATGCAAAGTGTGCGCAAAGACTTTTGAAACTGAAGCGGCCTTAAACACTCACATGAGAACACATGGCATGGCCTTTATCAAGTCCAAAAGAATGAGTTCAGCTGACAAGTGATCAGATTGTTTGGGATGCAGAAATCTCGCTCCACATTGGAATACTAATGACATTTTTGCTACAGAAAGTTCAAGGTATAATAGTGTTAACAGTACTGTTCAGGCTGTTGCAATATATTCTGCATAAAAGTGTCCCCTTCACCTCATTGTCTATACCCTCAGAACCATTGAAGCAGTATTTGAGTTGAAAAGAGTTTGTATATATTTAAACTAATAATTTTTATACTCTTTTGTTATGTGTTTGTATCAGTATCTAGTGAAAGAATTGGGTTTTTTCTGTTTTGTTTCTTTTCTTTTGTAGTAAGTTTCTTTAAAACAGAGTTCTGAATGCTGGGGCAGTTCCTTAGATTCTCTTAAACTATTTGGTTTTTGAATACTTCTGAAAGAAAGTTTAGCTAATGGAAGTGCATCAGGAGGAGGTGCTAGGAGAGGAGAGAGGAAGCAAGCTAAGGGGAGATGTTAAATTCTAAAGAACTTGGGTTTCCAAATGTCTAAGAAAGCTTTAAAACTTTTTCTTACAAAATATAATATGAAAAAAAATAAAAGTACCACTGCATGTGTAAAATGAAATGCTGTTTTTTAGGTGGCAACACCAGAACAGGTGCAGACCTCCTGGAGTGGTAAAATACTTTAGAAGAGTATAAATGCACAACTCCGAGTATCATGAAGTGATTTTTTTTTAGGTCATCAGGTGCTTGTGATCAAAGCTCAGATTGTTACAAAAGGGCTGGGCTGCTCTGGATCTAAGAAGTAAGATGTAATTAGAGGAATAGGCTTATAATTATGATGTTATTTGTCATGTAATTTATTAAACATATAGAGGTGAGTACACAGCATTATGTATTTTCCTTGCTGGTTATTGAACGGAAATAGTTGACTCTTGCTACAGGGGTTGGGATTTGCCAGCTCCACATGATCATGCCAAACATTCTGGTGCTCAGTGTCACACACAGCCACAACTGTGAAGGAGCCAGCCCCAGCCAGGAGTGGGACTGGGGCTTGCAGCTTCAGCACAGGCCCTGCAGAGCTCGGCCAGACATTGCAAACTCCTGTCCAGCACCACTAGTTTTGCTTGCACAAGTACAAAATGGTACCATACTGTCCCTTTCAGATAGAGTTCTCTGTGAGAGTATATTTTTAGTTTGTTTTTGCATTTTATACCTTGTATGTAACCCTACAAGAAATTTTTTTGTACTTTTTTTTAAAACAAATTGTGTATATATAGATAGCTGCATGATAAACAGTAGTAATTGTTGGGTTCCTTCAAAGTCTTGCTGCTGTCAGATGTTACTATACACTATGTCCATTACGACTGTATTAAACACACTTCATATGTAAATAAATGTGGAGCATTTTGCCCCAAAAGATTTGTGAGATTCTGTTATTTATCATTAAATTTAATACTTTTAAAATTTGAAGTCTTTAAAAAAATATGGATCCTCTCAGCCACCTCTGTAAAACTTAATCATTCTGGCAGTTGTGTATCAGATACATTAGTTCTGCTCTCTCCATCCTCATTCCTAATTTGGCTCCTGGGTTGATGCTTGTTACCCCTTTTATATTACTGGCATATCAAGTGCTTGTGAGGTACTTCATCCTACAGTGCACAGCGGGCACAGCACCTCAGTGTGTGCTGGCCACTGCCACCTCTGCCCTTCCCATTTAGTGGATACCTCTGAACACTTGTTTGTTGATGTGCACTGTCAACTGTACAACAAATGAGTTATCACTATGCAGAATGGTGTTTTGTATACAGTGAACAGATAATAAAAGTTAAATTTTCACAGCCATTACTAATACTTTATTTTCCCTTTTCATTGTCTTACACCTGCAAGTAACCTGATGATGCAAATGGCATCATGGTGCCAGGGTATCACGCTGCCAATCGTGTCCCCAGAGGAGCTCCTGCACAGCCAGGGAGTACTTCTCTACACTTGTCTGGTGTTTGTATTTCTGGAGGGCATTTACAGATGCACAACTTGACCTGCCAAAGGCCCAAACGTTCTCAGTTCTTAACCTCTATCTACCTATGGGGAATTCAGTTTGGCAAACCTATTTACTTTTAAAAGGATTTTTATAAAACTCTGACCTTTTCATTCTGTTAATATTACCTTTGTCAGTACACTTAGCATACACACACAGCTGCCAGGCCAATAACGGCACACAGAAAAACCTATTTTAGTTTAAAACCTTTCTCAAATATTAGAGCAGTTCAGTAGTCAATTCTTTGTATTTGAAATTCAGTTTATTACTCAAAGGTTATCTGCCCGGGCTTCGTGAAGGGTGACTAGGAACAGTGGGGAATGGATTGACAAGAGAAATTAGTATAGAACTGGTCAACCCTGCAAGGCACAAGCGTTCCTGACCTACTTCCCGGGGCTCTGTGTACAATGTAGATTCTGCAGCCAGAAGTGGATGCAGATGTAGGAGCATGGAAGAAGGAGCCACTTCTCATCTCATCCCTGGACACATCCTCACTTTGAAAAAAAATATTGGATTTGCTCCTCAACAGTGACATACAAAAACCAGTGACCTGGTTTTGATGTTACTTCTTTCATAGTTGGGAAAACAGGGTTTTCCTCACTGGGGATCAAATGGCCCTATTGGGGGCATCACAGTGAGGCACTGCACTGGGAATGCCCCAGATTCACCTGGAAAATTAACTGGAAACACTACTGCTCTGTTCTCTGAGCCCCAGCATTCCACTTTGAAGGAAGACATAGATTTGAAAGAGTAATGTGACTATCAGCCAAATAATCTGAGCATAGTACCGTTCTCAGATATGTCCCCTTATATGATTTAGCAAAAGACTTTATGCAGTTCATTTATTTTCTGTTCTCAGATTGTGCTATTTTGTATTCAATGGCTCTAATGTGATGGTGGGGATATGGATACAGTGCATTACCAGCATTGCTCTCTCCGGGTCAGTCTAGCACTTGGCTAACAGTGCCATACCTCCGCAGGCCAGACCAATATTGCAGGTCAAGCACAACAATATTTCCTGATTTAGTGACAGTTTCTGAGGTTATTTTTCCCCCGTTCCATGGGAGAAGGGGAAGGAAAAGAGAACATTATTCGCTAAATTCAACTGAATGTTCAGATAGCTGGATCCCTCCCTCCCCTTACCCTTCTTCCTGAGAAAGAGAAATTGTTTTCACAAATAAACTATTCCCTGAAATGAATCCACTCAGCTGAAATCCAATTAGCTCTGCAGACACTGGGTCGCAGGGCAGACTCAAAACGTTGACTCATACACTTAGAAAAGGACCCTGGGATTGCAAACTGTGCCTGTGAATGGGTCCTTGCCAGCTCCCAAAGCACATGACAAGGAGAGGAGTGACACAAGACAAAAGCCACACATGCTCCCAAGCAGTCACCTCCAAAGTGGGGGTGTGCATCCATGGGCATGCAGGAAGCAAATAGTCTTTCTACTGTTACAGAACTGCAGTGAAATACAAGTATTAAAAGTATCCAGAAGAGGGGTGAGTTCTGTGCCCGTGAACAATCCCCTGGAAAACAAAGCTGTGATTCAATACCATATATACAGGTAGCACTAATGCCTGGCTGCGTACAAAGGTCTGGCAAATCTGCCAGAATGTCAAGAGCTACATCTTCTGTGTACTAAAAAACTAGCGTAATTTTCTTGCTGCAGAGCTCCAGAAGATCTACTGTACAAATATTGAAGTCAAACATCCAGCGCAGGGGAAGATTCCAAAATTCATGTAACTTTTAATAATCGAAACCATGCAGATGGTAAAATAACAAAGCTACCAAGAGAGGTGTGGGTGATTCCCAGCATCTCTGGAAAAGGAAGAAAAGCAGCTTCCTAATATGTTTCTCTTGCCTCACCACAAACAATGGAGGAGTCCAAGTGTTTTCTGAGCTATCAAACAGCAAGCACAATCAAACCAGCAGGCAAATGAACTGCAGCCTCAGAATTAAGTGTGGGTTCATGCCTCGCACAAAAGAAAGTCCCATCTATGTGAACAAAAAAAATAAGCAGCTTCAATCCTCCTGTTGGTCTCAACACAAAGCTGCCTTCTCGCTTTTCTAAAGTCTCCATACACAAACTCTGCTTCTTCCCTCTGCTTGTTACAGAACTAGATTTTACCACCTCGATTTCCACTTTTAATTCTCTCCATCAGGAATGAGTGCAAGGAATTGTTCTAACTCTGAGCAGCCTTTGTCATTTATGTTCTCTCAATTGCTGCTATCTCCCTACGGAGTGGCTTGTCTTTTGCCCCCAAAAACGATATTCCTGCTTCACAATATATGGCAGGCAAGAATATTTTTCTGCCTGTTTGGTGAATTAAAGCACTTCCCAAAAATAAAACCCAGAGATCATTCTTCTGTGACAGCCATTTGCCTTTGTTCTGTGAGTGGCAGCATTGCAACTCATCTAGGATGAAAATCCATCCATTTACATTCAGCAATTCCTTGTGTGACCAGGTAATAGAAAAGTGTCAGATATTTAAATGCAAATACATAATTAAACACAAAGTAAGGATTAAATCTATTCTACTTTAGGAGGAATCTGGGTGTGATACACATTGTTTTGGAACAAAAGCTGGTTTCTTGTGGTTTTTTTCGTATTGATGCAGATATGATACCCAACATTAATATAATTAATAAATAGCTAAAGTGGAATGTACAGCTATAACTACTAGAAATGACAGAGATTTCATTTCAATAGCAGAGCGAATTTAACAAAGATGTTTTTGTCAAATTGTTTCTAATTGCCTAATGAGTTAGTCTGAACCCTAGTGTAAATTACTGGTATGTTCAATTACGCTTTTAGAGACTGAGATTTTTTAGTTTCCCTTATGATGATTGTAGGTGTCCCAAGCACCATTTTTAATCTCTGTTTTCTCAGGGTTTTTTATAAAACTAAAGGCAAACAGATTTGTACACAAAGGCAAAAAAACTCTATGGAGAAAAAAAATCTGTCTAAATAGTATGGTATGAAAAAACTACTCGAAGGAATTGCAGAAAACCTTTTGCTGGGCCAGAGTCAATACAACATTTCAGTGGGCAGCTCCGACTCGTACAGAACACATAACTTTGATACACACCTTTTTAATTAAACTCTAAATTGCACAAAGAAGACTCAGAATCTTTTCACCACCTTTGAGTCTGCCCTTATATATTTTCTTTCTCTCTTAGTAATGACTTCTCACTGAATATTTAAAGGATAGCAGAGAACTAACCTGAAATCTCGTCAACTTAGAGGATCTCCTGTGTAGTAAGTAAAAGGATACTGGCGCCACTGGAAGAATACTCAGGTGAGAAGCTGAAGAATCTTACCTAGATCATGCCTAGCTGGTGTCCTTGGAGCTTTCTTTCCAGTTTGACATTTGTGTTCATTCCTGAGAGCATCACACCTTCCACTGTGATCTAATGCCAGTTCTGCCTCTCTTAGTCAGTCCTAGTCTGTCTTGTCCA
Source organism: Acrocephalus scirpaceus scirpaceus (assembly GCA_910950805.1). Taxonomy (NCBI): domain Eukaryota; kingdom Metazoa; phylum Chordata; class Aves; order Passeriformes; family Sylviidae; genus Acrocephalus; species Acrocephalus scirpaceus. The sequence continues at coordinate 111,733 of OU383776.1, read as the reverse complement.
ACTGATTAATTACCAACACTGGTGAATTTTTGGCAAATTACAAAAACACCACTCTGATCAGACTGTTTGTTTCCATATATCTTAGTAGTATTTCCATGTGTTCTCTGTTCTCCCATTCTCAGTCTCCAGGGGCTAATTTTAAACTTGGTGAATGCCTGACTCAGTTTGGTCCAGTTAAATCCCAGGAAATTGGGCTCTGGGCTGTGACCTGCATCTGTGTGGCTGCTTGCTGCTTCAGGCGCATGCAACATTCAGTGACGAACTGGAAATGGGTGTGAAGTCTGCCTGTGCTGCTGGAGGTCTGACCCACCGTCAGGCACATTCTGAGCAGCCCCGGCCTATCCCTGCCGGCCGCCAGGCCCGCGGAGGGCACCGAGGGGCTGCCGCACACGGCTGCAGCTTCTCTGGGCCTCTGTGCTCTTCTCTGATCGAGGCCGTGTCGCGGTCCCTAAGCAAACACTGAGGTCACCGCTAGCTGCTGCCATGAGATGATTCCGCTCACAGCTGGGGAGGAGGACAGCGCGGTGCTCCCTTTGATCCCTTCACACCCCTCAGTCTGCACGGCCCCCTCACGCCGTGGCCCCCTCACGCCGTGGCCCCCTCACGCCGTGGCCCCCTCACGCCGTGGCCCCCTCACGCCGTTCCCGCCCTCAGCCTGCGGCCCCCTCACGCCGTAGCCCCCTCACGCCGTTCCCGCGCTCGGCACAGCGCCCCCTGGCGGCGATCCCCGCCCGCCCCTCACAGCGCCCCCCCTTCACAGAGCGGGCGCCCCCGTGCTCCCCGTCCCGCCAATGAGCTGCGCACACGCAGCGGCGGCCCGAGGATGCCCGCGGCAGTCGCCTTATCCAAAACTCTCCCTACCCCCGGGAGATCAGTGCAGCAGTCCGAGTTGCTTCTCGGGTGGATGCGGCTCTTCCTGCCGAGCCGAGGGGTCTGAGCTTTCACCGTCTGAGCTCGGTACCGCCAGCTGCTCAGGCACCTCCAGGGGCAAGAAGCAAGGGGCCTCGTCATCAGGACCTTTCGGCGTGGTGCATCTGGGAGTTATAGTTCACCTGGCCGCGGAGGCTCCTGTGCGTCAGCAGGGCGGGAGAGGAAGGAGACTACAGATCCCAGAGAGCAGCGCGGGTCCCGCTGTCACCCCTGGCGCTGCGCTGGGGGCGCGGGTTGTGCTGGCCCAGGAGCGGCGGGATCCGCGGCGGGGCCGCAATGGATCTGTTCGGGGACCTGCGGCGCATGAACAAGCGGCAGGTACCGGGGCTGCGCCCGGGGCCCCCCGCGGCTCTCACCTCTCACCGGGGAGCGGGGCTTTTCAAACGCCGGCGTGCGGGGTCCTTCCCGCCACTGTCCCCGTGTGCTGTGAGAAAAGGAGCAAAAAATGAAGGAGTGTGGTTAAAGCTCATCCTTCTGGAAGGGCTGGCGGAGCAGGAGAATTGGGGGGCAGAAAGTCAAATCAGTGATTTTCTAGATAAGAAATTTCAATATAACAGTAGCAAGAAATGATCCTTTGTCGTCTCCCGTCTCCTACAGCTCCTCTTTTTAAACAGAAATCACTCTCAGAAAGTCAGCCTCTGCTGGTAGTCCGGTGTTCCACATACCCCTCTGGGATATTTCTGAGCTCGGGAGGGAGTCAGGGCCGTGTGTCCGAACCACGTTGATCGTTTGCTTCCCCAGCTTTATAAGCTTTTATTAGAGTGTTTGCCTCTGTCACTGACACACAGGAGTGCATTAACCCAAGACTAAGGCACACAGAGGATTCCAGCTTTATGCTGCAGTTTGGTGGATTCTGACATGGAAATCTGTGCCACCAGACTTGGGTTGGAATGGGATTTTAGCGTGAAAGCCTAGAATTTGTGGTGCACCTGAGCTGAAGTTCTATGTTGTGCTTCTAAATACAATACAGTACCTTTAAAAATCAAATTTCTTGTTTCACACAGCTGTATTACCAAGTCTTAAATTTTGCTATGATTGTGTCTTCTGCCCTAATGATCTGGAAGGGGTTGATCGTGGTCACTGGCAGTGAGAGCCCCATTGTTGTGGTGCTCAGGTGAGTCAGTGGAAAGGCTTTCTGCTTCAAGTCCAGGTATTGTTTTGCCTTTTGTCTCCTCCCCCTTGGGTACATTTGGAATTTGAAATCTCACCTATTTAAAGAAGGACTTAAAGACTTGCTTTCTTCTACCTGTGTTTGGGCTCTGGCAAAAGTCACACTGTCAGTAGCCATGGCTCAGTTTCCACTGAGGAACTTTGTAGGAGCAGTAAATGTGTGAGACCTTTTAAATTCCAAGTTCCTTCACTTAGTGGGTAAACTCCTGCAGATCATTTTCTGGGATTTGGGTTCTGTTAAAGGTCTGAGAAGTGTTACTGAATGGGTGAAGCTATGAATCTCAGTTAAAATTGTGGGTTTATCTGTAAGAATTAAATGTTCTTTGATGTCATGGTGCTTCTTTCATTTATGCCAACAAACTTTCTCTTTCTTGTTGTTTGTAGTGGCAGCATGGAACCAGCTTTTCACAGGGGAGACCTGCTATTCCTAACAAACTTCTACGATGACCCAATCAGAGCTGGTGAAATAGTTGTTTTTAAAGTTGAAGGCAGAGACATTCCAATAGTTCACAGAGTTATCAAAGTACATGAAAAGTAATGCAACTTGGTGTTTTTTTGTTTGTAAATGTCTTTTCCTTCCCCATGGCTTTCAGTGATGGCTTAATGGTGGTTTAGAGTATGAGAAAGGCAAGTGAGGAAAAGCAGTGAGAGAAAGCTCAGCTCTAGGATGTGAACTACTTTTGTCCTCAGTTCTGTGCCACACTTCTCAAGGGTCTGAGACCTTTCCCTCAGCAAAGCTGCCCAGGGTTGGTGCAGATAAAGCTGTGGCCAGGAGGAATCCTGGCAGCAGGAATGTGCATAGGAGCAGAATCCACTCCTACGCTGGTGGTTGTACAGTTAGGATTTTGGTTATAAGAGCAAATTTTTGATGGAAGGTGGAGATTCAGAATCAGGTTGTTCAGCCTGACAGAGTGTGTGAGCTTTGCTAACTGAAGTTTTCCAAATTTGACTCAGGATAAAAGAAGAGATCCTTCTTATTCTTGCGTCTCTTGACCACACTGCCCACAACAATTCTTGCTGAAAAGCAGCAGGGAGAGGACTTGGTTTGGCCTTGATTGCAGATGCCTACTCTGCCAAACAGTTCCTTCCAAACCACAGTTCTGCTCCGAGTTCTGCACAGTGAAAAGCTAAGCTGGAGGTGGCAAGCATTGCCATATTTGCTCCATGAACTGAAGGTGTTTATTTCTTGAGTAATATCTCTTCTTCCATGCTTTTTTAAAATTTCCAAGAATCACTTATTAATTTTTTTTTACCTAATTTGTCTTTATGAGAACTCCTCATTTCTGTACTTGACCAAAATTCATTTGAAGACTGTAAACTTAAGAACAAGATTTGAATTTGTGTTCTGTTGAAGATGCAAATAAACACAGGGCTTTTGTTGACGAAGTTTAGTGCCTAGATGGACAATATCCCTTTTCATGTCTGTTGTGTAATTGCTTACATCAATTGACAATCTAGGACTGTTGTAAAAAACATTCCTTGTTAATATCTGTTGATAGATAAAGTCAGTAAAGTTTGTAATGTTAATGATTTAACGGTGCTTGTTCAATAAGCAGGGCTGAAAGCAAACACTGTTATCTAATCTTGTAGCACTTTTTATCCTCATTTGCTTTGTAGATGCTAATTGAGATTTTTAAATTAAGTGCTATTTATTTTATCACCTCCTTGCCTTCTAGAGGAAATGGGAACATCAAATTTCTGACTAAAGGGGATAATAATGAAGTTGATGATAGAGGCTTGTACAAAGAAGGTCAGAACTGGTTGGAGAAGAAAGATGTTGTTGGAAGAGCAAGAGGGTAAGTAAAGCAAAATGTACTTTGTAATTAAATAGAAAAATTACCTCTTAAATTGGTTCTGCTGTTGAAACAAACCAGTTCTGATGTATTTTTAAAATTTCTTAAATGGAATTGTAATTAAAAAGAAAACCTGGAAAAGTTGCTTCCTGTAGTCCTCCCACTGATGTGGAGTGTGAGGGAAAAAAAGGACATTTAACAAATAGTTCATCTGAAAATACAAAATTAACCAGCTTCTCCTTGTAATTGCTGGAAATTCCTAGAAAATTGTCTTGGAATTCCACAGGAATTTTATGCAAGGTTTGAGCTTTTGACTTTGTCCCCTTCTCCAGTTGAGCTGAAATATCTTCAGATTTTCTCAGATAACTTTGATTAAGGAAAACTAGTGAATTTTACTTCCTATTCAGATCTGCATTAGTCCCAGGTGTAAATGATGGGATTGCACTGAAATATTCCAGATTGAGTAACATTAAAATACTTCCATGTAATAGTTGAGGGTTAATTTTACATTCACCTTTTTTATCAATTACAGGTTTTTGCCCTATGTAGGAATGGTAACAATAATAATGAATGACTACCCAAAATTTAAGGTACGTGTACTGACGTTTTAAATACTTGCATTGCTAAAATAACAAGTACAGGCAATAAGAACCTTGCCTCTAAGTATGCATTTAATTAATACATTTGTGTCTGTGGTTTGGTACCTATCGTAGGATGAGCTGAGTTTGCTTGCTTACTGTTGGGCAGTAATTCTGTAGGACCAGAGCTCTGTAATTGTGGAAGATGTGATGTTTGAGAGGGCACCTTTTGAACAGTTGTGCTTTCAGAGCTCAGTGGAGAGGAGTTGTAACGAGTCTGTGTTCTGTGTTTCTTTGCAGTATGCTCTCCTGGCAGTGATGGGAGCATATGTACTGCTCAAACGGGAATCCTAAACACAAGAAGAAAGGGAAATATGCAGGGGGAAAAAACTAATATATTTCAGATGGTTTCATTTCTGTATACGGTTACAAAACTGTGCAAGCTTTTGTCTTGTCTAAATAAATGACACCTAATGAGTGAAGCTGTTGGCTGCTGGCTAATTACAAAATGACATATTTACCACCTTCTACAGACTGCTCTCAGCTAGCCTGGCACTGGTTTGGAGGACTGTCCTGCTGGAGCAGCCAAGGGCTCTCTTGCCATACCACAGTGGGTTTTCTTGAGTGGTGCTGCATGTGAACCCACTTTTGCCCTCCTGTTTGTTTTGGGGGTTATTTTTAATCTGTCAGTGTCCTCTTCTCTCTACCATACAAACTGTTTTGATCAATGCTTGTAAGGACACAGAATCTATGAACAGGTAGTAAGTTCTAGGAGTTTAGTCAGACTTATGGCTTAGTTGGCTGGTTGTGGCTTACAAAAACAGCCAAGAAGGGAAGTTTCACTCTGAGTTGGTACTGAGCAGTGGGGAATCAGAGCTTTTTCCCTGAATTTGAAACTTGCTCCTTCATGGGGTAAGGAAAAAAGCCTAGATGGCCTGATTTCCAGAGGCCTGGTTTTTAGGGACTGTGTGCATTGCTACTGTTCAGCCTGTTGACAATTCTGCCTTTTGTGTCCTAGCACTTAAACAAACCTAACAAAAAGGTTTCTGGGGCTTTAATAACACTTGTAAATTATTGAATGAATAGCACAGTAGTACACTTCAGGGATATTGCCAAGAAGGGGAAACCAGAACTCTTATGCTAGTTTGGAGAATGTATTATTCTCTCCTATCATATAACACCTGAATAGTGTTAAACATAAAATTGATTTTTCATTTAAAAACTTACCTGATAACTGTCTTTTATGAAATTTGGTATTTTTCTCTTACCTTCAAATGTCAGTGTTGCACCTTCAACAAAGCAGAACTTGTTTTTCTTGCTGGCTTTGTTTTTGTAGCTTTGATAAGGAACAGCATGATGCTTTTTTCCTCTGGAGTTCTGTTTCTTCTGTAATCCCTTATCTCTGCAAAAATACTCTATTATACAATAATGACACCTTTTCTGTTGTAACAGCTCATGCTCAACAGACAACTGCTGAATTTCTCCAAGCAATTTTACTTCTTTTGTGTCCTACTAAGTGGTTTTCATGTCCAAATGTATTATAAAAAATACTTATTTTGTGTCAAATTGTATAGAAATAAAATTGAGTATAATAAATGGCATGGCAGAATAATGTTGGGATCCTTAATGCAGTCTTCCTGGAAGTGTATCATCCCAGTTAAGAAAAAATCATGTGTTTTTTGGAGACAGTGTATGTTGAGTAAGATTTTTTTCTTTCTCTTGGTATTGCTGAAATCCAGATTTATGCTGTCCAGCTACCCCAATGCGAGCACAGTCAGCTCTGACTTGGAGAGCACAGCTGGACATTTTGCAGCTGGCCAGTGTGACCCTGGGGTCCAGTTACAGGAGCGGCTCAAGGCTGTGCCAGGGGGGATCAGAGTGGATGTTAGGAAGCATTTCCATACTGAGAGGGTGCTCAGACCTGGAGCAGCCTCCTTCGGGATGCCCCAGGCTCAGCATTCCAGCAGCACTTGGACAATGCCCCAGCTTCTGGGCAGCCTGGAAGCGCTCATGCCATTGGGCTGGATGGTCTCTGTAGGCTGTTCTGATCCACAGGCATGTCCATAAATTCTGCCCATTTGAATTCTCCAATTATTGAGCCCCTCCACCGCAAAAATAAACCCAAACTTGTGGCTGCCACAGCAGCCTGGCACACGTTAAATGTGCAGTGAGCAATCACTGTGGTTAAGCTTCAACTTCCAGGGTTTCCCAAAATGCAGCACAAACAGTATCAACTATCTTACACTGGGCCTTATTAAATAAATGTTATTATATTATTCAGCCTCTGTAAAGTTGTGGAGCTCTTTTCTGAGAAATGTCTTCAGTTCTACGGGGAACTGTTGCAGCACTGAGTCAATGTTGAGGTTATTTGCAGAACACCTGCCCTGAGTGCAGGTTGGAAATGCTGGAGATTAGTCTATTCAGCATCTTCAACATTTACAGAGTATTCCTCAGTGATCACACTTGTTATTACGTTGGAGATAGGCTTCCACCAGTGTTTGTTCTGTACATACATCCTGGCTGTGTCTAACACCAGGATCCCTACAAAGAAAATGATGAAAGCCACACCATTCTTATCCCTTTCTATAGCCATCAAATGTGCGTTGCTGATAGAACAAAGATGCTTGTCTAAAATGGAAAGGAAGCAGATTAAAGAGTGTTATCGTGGTAATAGCATTTTAAAAGTGTAAATGTTTTCCTGCCATGAAGCACAGCAACATTTTGCTTTGCCATGGGATATATTGAAAAGGCGAAGCGTATTTTAAAACAGAGAGAGCTGTTTCTTGATGTTCAAACACAAATTGATGTTATCAGGCTTCTTCTTATAGAGAAAAAATGTCTTGAGTGAGTTGAGTCACTCAGTTCATAACATCTTTTGGTTGTACCTGGTTCCTTTTCTGCTATGGGGGGTCCAGAGTAATATCTCCCAATATTATCAAGTTATTATTTTTCTTAGAAAGGTAATAAATAAAGAATTAGAAAAAAATCCTTATTAACAAGTAAATAAATAATAAAGACATAGTACATATACAACAAAAGAAAAAGGTTTATTTGTTTGCATGGTATTTTCACTAAAAGATTTGGGACTACTGGGTAACAAGGAACTGAGTAAGAATTCATGTTTGGTTAGTGTTGGTTTTGTTTTCTGAAAATAGACAGTTTCCTGAATTTTTCCATTTCCTGCCTTGATTGCACCAAACAATTAAAAGTTTCTCTGGATGGCAATATTTTATTTGATCAGCTGTCACTCAGCACAAAGCACATGTCTAGCTGTACTGCAGGCAGCACAGTGAAACTTGAGACATGAGAATACTACTGTGAATTAAGCAGGAATGCATAATTAATAACCAAAATAAAAGAATGAATCATATTAATCAGTAAAAGAAGGCAAAACAAACTGTGACTAAACAAGGGAACAATTTGGCTCAATACAGCAGGATACACAATTGACTTCAAAAGGAATTGTACAAGAGTTTGCCCAGAAATTGTATTAATTCACATCTGTGGGAGCTTCCAGTAGGGATAGTTCAGTTCCAGTCATGGGGGGGGCTAGCTGGAGGGGCTGGTGGGTTCCTTACAGTCAGCTCTGCTCCCTGTGTATCCCAGCTCCTGCCATAGTTCTCTAGAGAGCAGTCATCACATAAACTGCACCCAATACATGTGGCTTCATCCTGTCCCTGCTGTTCTCCTGAGTGAGAAACGGCACATCAGGACTTCATATCCCACCACTGCTCACCCACCTTCACTCCAGTGGAACCACCTTAAGTGTTCCACTTCAGGGCCTTTCCAGGGTTATACTGTCTCCATCTTTTCTCCGCACTGCCTCTTCGGGCAGGAATTCTTTTCATCCATTTATTACAAAGTTGGCCAATTCCAGGTGCCTCAGGGTGCTGCAAAGTTTACAGGGTCCCTGTGCAAAGAAAGCAGAAAGTCCTGCAAATGCGCGTCCACGTTACTGTCACATGTGGCAGGAAATTTAGGTAATACTGGAAATTAAAATAAGCTCTTTGCACGAGATTTTCTGTTCCAGTGAGGGACAACGAGACCCTTTGTCCCAAGTGCAGGCGAGCCGAAGCCCGCAGGGTGCGGCCCCGCAGGGCGGGGGTGACCTCGCCCCCTGCGGATTCCGGCTTCCCTCAGCGGCCCCTCCGCGGCTGTTGCCGCCCTCTGAGGAGCTCCCGGTGCCCGAGCGCTGCCGGCAGCACCGCCCCGAGGTGCCCCGGGCCGCTCTCAGCACCGACCCCCGGCGAGCGGAGCGGGAACTTCTGGGATGCGCCCGTCTTGCGAAGGTAACGGAGACGGAGAACGGCCCCCCCGCCCGGGGCCGCGCCCGGGGCCGGCACCGCCTCAGCTCCCCCCGCGGGCACCGGCGGGGCGGGGAGCGGGCCCGTGAGGAGGCGCCAGGCGCGGGGGCTCCGCTCGCGCCGGGCCCGGCTCCGGATAAATGGGGGACGGCGGCGGCAGCGCTTCGGAGCCTTGACGGAGCCGGAGCGGAGCGCGGCTCGGGGCAGCACCGGCGGCACCCGCAGCAGGGCAGGATGCGGGGCGGGCGGCCCGCGGCGCTGCCACTGCTGGCGCTAGCGCTGCTGACGGCGCAGGGCGGAGCGGCGCCCCTGCAGCCCGGCGGGACCCCTGCGCTCACCAAGATCTACCCCCGCGGCAGCCACTGGGCTGTGGGTAAGTGCGGTTTAACTCCTACAAGGCGCGGGAACGCACGGTTCCTGCGTCCCGTGTCGAGGCAGGGTAAGTCTAAAACCTACAGCTTCTCCGTCCACTTTTATTCCAGCAAATCTTACCAAGCGCCTCTCTATCTCCAGGCAAAGTGCTTGATTATCGCTGCCCCTTTCTCAACCAGGCTTTCTCTGACAATATAACACAAGAGACAGAAGAAATTAGTTGTGTGTGACACGGACAAAATCTTCAGTCCCAACAGTGCTACAATTCGACATTATCTAGCCCCTTCCCTTCCCTTCCCTTCCCTTCCCTTCCCTTCCCTTCCCTTCCCTTCCCTTCCCTTCCCTTCCCTTCCCTTCCCTTCCCTTCCCTTCCCTTCCCTTCCCTTCCCTTCCCTTCCCTTCCCTTCCCTTCCCTTCCCTTCCCTTCCCTTCCCTTCCCTTCCCTTCCCTTCCCTTCCCTTCCCTTCCCTTCCCTTCCCAGCAGCAAAGTCCTGCTGATGTTTGAACAATCCAATGGTTACCCGTTCTGGTTAATTTTGTGCTACTTTAATTGTTGTTACAGGACATTTAATGGGGAAAAAAAGCACTGGAGATTTTCCTTACGGTTTTGAAGAAGAAAACAAGACACCGTTTTCAGAATTACCTAACAATATCAAGCAGCTGGAAGAGTATCTGCAGTGGGAAGAAATCTCAAAATATTTGCTAAGGCTGCTGGAAAGGAATGAAAATAAAAGTGGTCACTTCTTAAAAGGAGGGCTTCCCTGGTACACCAGGAATACCTGGGAGACAGATGACGATAGCAGTTGGAAACATGTAAGTAAGATAAAACCTGTAAAAATACTCCATGTGTTTAATTTTTGGTTTACAGTAACATATCAGCTTCCTCTAACTGGTGGATTGTCCAGAAAAGCAGCAGAAATGCATCTCATGTATTAGACATTCAGTACAGTAAAACTCTGCTCTTGATTACAGATTGTCACTCACTGATTGTATTTTTGATGTCTTCATTTGCTACTGGGCATAAACACAGCATGCATTCAGCAGATTTTAGTGCCTGGGTTCCCTTCAAGCTGCTTGCTTGGGACATTCTTTTCTCCATGCATAAGTGATCACATCAGCAGCACATATTGCCCAGCAAAACCAAGCTGGTGTGAAAAACAAGTGTGAGGGCAGGAGGAACCACATCACACTGACTGTCCCCTTCCACCACCCTTCAGGATGTTCTACCTTGGGCTAAGTAAAGCCACAGGGCTGCGGAATTTTCTCTGGTCGCAGATTTGTCCCTGTCTCCTTTGCCTTTTCTACAGCCCATGGTCCTGGCTACTGCTGTGGTCGTTCCTGGGTTTGCTAAAGAAGTCTGGGGCTACTGATAAGCTGCCCCTCCTCATCCCTCAAATTAATGTTCTTCTAGCGCTGTTGCACAAAGAAACAGGGTTTTGGAACAGATTAATCCCTATTCTTTGGGGAAATCCTATAAAATACACCATGAAGGATAACAGTGAGATTTTACAGAAAGTAATTGGGGTCTAATGTAAATCATAAGATCCACAAGAAAACTCCTTTCCTTATAATGCCTCAGGCACAGTCGTGGTGGTAAAGCTGCAGATTTTTTTTGAGTGACAATGAAATAGAATAAAAAGATTAATACGCCCCCTTAAAGACATCAATAGGAAGATTTTTTCCTTCCCGTATTCTACTGCAATATGATGTCATTAATATTCCTGGGCTAACTTCAGCCTGGTTTCCCTCCTGAAATTCTGGTGCAATCAAATCAGTGCAATCAAATCAGGCTTTTATCTGAATGTGGGTAAAAATTCACCCTTTAAATTAAGCCCTGATTTAAGTCTCTCACATCAGCGATACGAATGCTGCCCAATGGTTTCTTTTTGGCTGTGGCTTTATGATAGTGGTGCTTCATAGTAATTGATTATTAATACTATCCAAAAAAGTATTAATTCCATCTTCAGCTCTGCAGTGTGCAGCTTTGTAATCAAATTAAATGAACAAACCCCATTATTTAATGTAAAGGGGAAAATGTTCTAAAAGTGTCTGTCAAAAAATCCTACTTAGGAAGGGTGGAAGTTGCCTCTGGCAAGTTGAATCATATCCATATGTGTGTATTTTCACCATGAATTAGCATCCACATTTCTGTGGTCAGACATTGAACATCCGTATGGATTAAGCATCCAGATTTCTGCAAGGTTAGTAAAAGAAGCTCATGTTTTTCCTGTGACTAAGATAGAGAACAACTTGCAGAACCTCATTTGGCCATAGAACCTTTGATTTCCATCATTCAACAGTTTATTTGTCTCTACCCTGAAGTAAAATCTAATGAAAGTAGCTGTACTTTCCTGCTGTTGGACATAAATACCTGATGATACACAGCCTAGATAGAATATGATGTCCTGTTTTCCCCTTGGCTTTAAGAAAGCACCTGAAATTTAAGATATTTCTGAGATCTTCCTTCTAGATGAAGAAAACATGAAGATCAAAAGGAATGTGCTTTACTCTTTTGAGGGCTGATAGTTTACTAAACATTTAGATAATGGGAATTATTTTTCACTTAGAAGTTATTTTGAATAAAAGAGGCCTTATTTATAAAGGTAGAACTCTGATATACAGAACATGCATTCATGTGCATAGTGGTACAAATGCATAAGTGGCCTTTGGGGGTTGATTGAGTAGATTTGTCAGGATGTGAGGGGGTTTCAGGTGCACAGACTTTGGTTAGACAACACCTTGGGGAGGATTACCAGGTACAGGAAGCTGAGGATGATTGCACAGCACATCCAGAAAGTTTGTCCATGGCATGGAATACTTTTCCAGGCATATTTCGTGTGAGTTTGGAAAAGAAACTTGATCTAGGAGGAACCAGACACCAAATTTGCAGTGGGTTACCGTTCCCTATGTGGTAGCCTGTTGCACTGAGACACTAAACGTGACCAAAAGAAGGTAAATAATGAACCCTGCTGCCAGCTTCTGGAATGGCTTCCCAGGAGCACATGCCCACCGAGGGCTGCAATTCCCATGCACTGACAGCGATGCCAACCACAGGCTGCTGTGTCTGCAGCCCTGTGCTCCACCTGCTGCACACAGCAAGGACTAGCTCTGTTGGGAACAAACAGGCTCCAAGAACTTTGTTTCATGGATGCTTTCAAATTTAGCTGATTTAATTCAAAGCTTCGTTTTTAAATTTAAGATCAGGAAGCCCCAAAGCTAGGAGTAAATACAGATAAGTACCTCAGGCAACTCAATTCAGGGTCTTTCTTATTAGCCCAAATCATCCAGTGCATCACCACTGATGCTCACACTGGGCTGTACATTTCTTAAGAAGAAAAGAATTCTTTCTAAAGGACTCACCCAGAGGAGGGAAATGACTGTAACACACTAATGGTGAAAAACTGGAAGAGGTGAGCCCAATACTTCTTGGCTTAGGATGGTGCACCTGTGCTATTTTGTTTTCAGTTAATACCTTGTCTGCTCTTTAGTCTGTGAATAAATTACAGTTAATGTAGTTAAATGGGATGGCAATCTCTCTTGCAAGCTGGACTAAGTGCAAAAGTAAGTTGGGAAATAAACTTTAAATTGTTTCTATTACTTGGCTTTTTCGCACTAATGAGACAGGATATAAATGAGATGACACATAGAATTATTTGGGAGAATGACTTTCCTCCTACTTTTGCGGTTGGTTATTACACTAACCAAGACAAATGGGGTCTGTTTCAGAAAGATTATTAGGAACATGTTTGTTATGTGAATGCACAGAGCTGTTATCAATTAAGCTTATAGTAGGTTTATTAACTTAGTAAATGACTTTTTTTCAGGATTGGTCTATAAATAACGTATTTCTCTTTTTATTAGATGGTAGACTATCTGCTTCAAGTTGTGAATATGAAAGAGAGCACTCCAAGCTGAAAGAAGATCACTAGATCATGAAGAAATTGAATACTTTCTGTAAGAGACTATATTTCACAAGCACTTGATTGTATCAGATAATCAACAAGGTCACTTTTCTGTACACAAGAATTCTTTTGTGTAAAGTACTTAAATACACGTATTCTTGTATGGTTCAGCAAGGACTAAATCCTCTTCTTCATTTTCAAGGTTGCATTTTGTCATTTGAATGGCTTTGAGATATATATACACATACCCACACATATATATATATAATTGTCACGGAAGGGTCTTCCAATTAATTATATGACTTACCTATCGAATCATTTCATCTCTTAGTTCGAAACTACATGGCATTGCAACATTCTCAATAAACAGTACCAAGAAAAAGGCGGAGTTTATGCTTTTATTTCAGTCAAGCAGTGAAATTCGCTGTGTAAAAGCCAGTAGCAAGGGCCGCTGCCTTCCCCAGGACAGGGCGCTTTGCACTTTCAGCCGCTCTGTTGGGAGCCTCCGTGGCCCGTGTGTGCCCGGGAGGTGACGCTGCCGCTCAGCGCTGTCCCCGCAGCCCCCGGCCCGCTGCCGGCAGCCCCGCCGTGACCAGAGGCGGAACTGGGCCCGGGACGAGCCGCGACCGTCCGCGACCGCCACCTCCGCCAGGCGGCGCCCTCGGCCCGCCCGTGAGGGGAGCGCTCCTGTGAGCCCCGGCCGTGAGGGGGGAGCGCTTCGGTGAGCCCGGGGCCGTGAGGGGAGCGGTCTGGTGAGCCCAAGACCGGCTGAGCCCGGCCTGGCTGAGCCCCGTCCGTGAGGGGAGCGCTCCGGTGAGCCCCGGGCCGTGAGGGGAGCGCTCCGGTGAGCCCCGGGCCGTGAGGGGAGCGCTCCGGTGAGCCCCGGGCCGTGAGGGGAGCGCTCCGGTGAGCCCCGGGCCGTGAGGGGAGCGCTCCTGTGAGCCCCGGGCCGTGAGGGGAGCGCTCCTGTGAGCCCCGGGCCGTGAGGGGAGCGCTCCGGTGAGCCCCGGGCCGTGAGGGGAGCGCTCCGGTGAGCCCCGGGCCGTGAGGGGAGCGCTCCTGTGAGCCCCGGGCCGTGAGGGGAGCGCTCTGGTGAGCCCGGAGCCGTGAGGGGAGCGCTTCGGTGAGCCCCGGGCCGTGAGGGGAGCGCTCCGGTGAGCCCCGGGCCGTGAGGGGAGCGCTCCGGTGAGCCCCGGGCCGTGAGGGGAGCGCTCCGGTGAGCCCCGGGCCGTGAGGGGAGCGCTCCGGTGAGCCCCGGGCCGTGAGGGGAGCGCTCCGGTGAGCCCCGGGCCGTGAGGGGAGCGCTCCTGTGAGCCCCGGGCCGTGAGGGGAGCGCTCCTGTGAGCCCCGGGCCGTGAGGGGAGCGCTCCTGTGAGCCCAGGACCGGCTGAGCCCGGCCTGGCTGAGCCCCGGCCGTGAGGGAAGAGCTCCGGTGCGCTCCGGTGCCAGGTAAGCCTCGTGGCTGCGGCTGTTCGCCGTATCTCAGACGTACCACACTGCCCGGCTCTGCAATCCCAACCGTAGTGGGGTAGAAGTGTCATATGACACAGGGATGACTGCCAAATGTCAGCCAGTTTTGACATAATGCCTTGGCAGAACACAGAGATGCTCAGAGAGGAGACGCGATATTAATTCTACCAGAGGAACTGGTAATGTCAGCGTCATGGTCGAAAACGAGCTTTTCATTTCGCCTTTTTGTTTGTTTGTTTGTTTGTTTGTGGGTTTTGGTTGGTTTTGGTTGTTTCGTTTTTTAAGTTTTCTTTGGTTTATTCCACTATTTTCTCCTATGCTGGCATTTTGTGGATAGGTACTCTGTGGCTGACAAACTACTAAAGGAAGTCCCAAGGTTTGCAATAGTGACAAAGGAGGAGGGCTGACTGCATAGAAGAGAGGAGCTGAAATACTGTAGCTGAAGGGAACTCCCTTGAATCAGTGCCTGTTGGGCTTCATAGTAGGTCCCTAGAGATGAGGCAAGATGTAACCAGGAGCTTTGAACAGCTACTTGAGATATTTCAATAATAAGAAACTGACGTCCATAATTGAAATGCCTGTCAGATGTAGTCAGGGCAAATGAAAACAAGATCGTTCAACTCTCTGCACAGAGGAAGGGAAGAGTATGGCCCCCAACCCCAGCAGCTAGTAACAGAAATTCAAACTGTGGCTGAACAATGTATGTTTTCATGTCACAGGGGCTGTGAGCTACCATGGCAGTAGCACACACAACAGCCAGCCTTCTGCTCCGGAAGGAATGACAGCTTCCAAGCCATCCAGCAGGGACTGAGGGTCCCTCCTGCACACAGAGACAGTCCTACTCTACCGGGAAGCCAATGAGCTGAACCTCAAGTCAAATTAAAGAGCTCAGGTATCTAGTTTTCTTGAATACTGACAGGATTTTGAGCAGGGATAGGGAGAAGGAAGGGAGACCAGAATACACTCTTGAGAACCAATTCCATCATGGCATTTTCCTCATAATTATTTATTCCCTGGCAGTCTTGTATCTGTATTGTTCTTCCTTATAACTTCAGGTGTTGCAGAGAAGTCAAGTATGGGCACTAAAAATACTATCTCGCTAATACAGTTTAAGCAGAAGAAGAAAGAGACCACTCAGAAGGCCACGCTAATAGCCTTAGCAAAGTTAGAGTAAAGAAGTGGTTAAGGATCTAGATGATTTAATCCAGTTTTAAGAAAAGGTTTTACAGTGAGCAATTAGATGCTGTTTAAGGAATTAATCGCTAATGGGTCATTAACTCTGACTGGTATTGTACAGTTAACAAGCCGAGGCAGGATTATTAGACTCAGCACCCAATTAAGGAGGAGAAGATATTTACAACAAAATGAACAAATGGGCTTTTAAAATTGAATGGGACAATTTGAAAGAAAGTATAGGAACATGGAAAACAAGACACGCTAGAAGAAAAATGCGTTTGCATATGCCTCTGTCTCTTTATTTGCCCATTTATGTGCAGCTGGTAAAATACTCATTTTTTAGCAATAAACTCACAGCTTTCCTTGATGGACATGACTGCACACAGTAGATCCACTTAGAAGATTCACACGTACAAGGTATAAGACCTGTTTAATATGCCAATAAAAGAACAACCACGATAGCTTGCCATAATCTTTCTTTATTTGTTTGCAGGTGCTGGGTCAGGACCTTATTAAAAGGGACCAGATATCTTCAGCTGCTACTTCTGCTGCCCTGTCATTGTGGTTTTATCTACGGCCGGTCTTTGACTACCTCAAGTAACCAAGCATCAGCACTGGTGACAGCTGATCAGGAAGTCAAGGGCTTCTTTCCAATTGCTTTACAGGATACAGAAGAACCAGTAGGTAAGAGAAAGGAAGGGTAGTAATACCAAGATGTGGGAAAGCACTATTGAAATCTTGGGGAGTTGCTTATTAACCATGAGCAATAAGCATAGGTGAGAACTTTAGGGCAGCAATTTAATGTGCTTACCTACACGAGGGTTTTCAGCTTCAGAGCCACGGCTGGACTGTAGCCAAGTAATGACAAGACAGATTGTTCCTACCCTGAGAAGGAAGAGTGTACAGAGCCTGTGCAGTCACTCATTAGTGTGTGTCTCTTGCGGACACAAGTCAGGCTATGCAGGCACTTCTCAAGCACACCAAGAGAAATCCTTCTCTTGCAGCCACCAGAAAAGCCATGCCTTCTTGTAAGGTGATGCAAGCAAAGCTCACCTGTGAAAGGACCACTAGAAGGAGACCTAAAAACTGAAGCAATATGATTCTTGTTCTCTTCTTTTACTCAGGTATCCTTACTAGAAGTTAGTAAAATACCTCCCCTGTGCTGACAGCAATGGCAGTACTTTTCCTGTCAGCACTTCCTCTCTCTGCCAAGAAAGCAAAGAGATGTGTGCTGGGAAGGCTGGGCACCACCACAAGTGCACATACAGTAGAATTGTCAAGTCCAGAACCCAGCAGGAGAGTCTCCCCGAGCAGGGCTTCATTTCCTCTAAATTCAGTGGGGACCACTCACTTGGCTTCCCTGTATGCCCTGGACCAACACAGCTCAGGGAAGGGAAGCCGGAGGTCCTGAACACAGTGTGTGTGCTCTGGTCCAGAGAGACAGGTTGGCTCTGCAGGGAGGCTGGGGACAGAGGAAAAGGCATTTGAAAACAGGAGGGATTCTTATTATTATCTGTAAAAGAAGCTCTCCATACAATAGATGGGGGCTGCTTTGGAGAAGGCTATGAAGGGATGTTTAGAAACTGCTGTCTAAGGTTAAAAAGCTCTCTGAAGTGAAGCTGAACAAAGCTGACATACTTGTTTCTGACAGGACTCTTAAAAGATACGCACAGATTGTGAAAATATAATTAGACGCCAGCCTTTGTCTGGCCACAACGAGTGGGAAATGGTGAAAGGAGAGGTCTCCCAGCCTGCATTGAATCATCCTCAGGACACAATGAGGGCACTTGTGCATCCTTCTCTCTTCCCTAATGAGAAACATTAATTGCCACAACCTCCTGAGTGTGTAGTGCACCCCATGCCCAGCAGAGGAGAAGGGGTGTTTCATTACAGCTTCTCAGCCCCATTACAGGCAGTAACAGAGATAATGAAAAATAAAGATGCCGCAGTTTTAGGTTTGGCAGCCTGGCAATGGGCACTGGGTGGGCAGGAGAGCGGGCATGGCCCAGCTCTGTGTCAGCCTCCAGGGGTTGTGCTGGGCAGCCAGAGTGGGCAGGATATAGCCTGCCAGGCCCCAGCTGAGTGTCAGTGCCCAGCCAGAGACTGTCTGTCTCTCCCTTTGGGCAGCTGGGCTGCAGCGGGCAGCCCTGGGGGTCCTGCCATTCCCCTTCTCTACAGAGGCAGCAAAGGACTGTCACTGACTCTGGCCTGCAAAGCTCACCTGAGCCTGGCACTGCTCCACAAGGGCAGTTATGGGAGTTGTGTGCCTGGCCCAAGGACTGCCAGGGCTCCAACCCCTCTGTGTCTACTCCCACCTGGGCACACTGTCCATCATGGGGCTGCAGCCAGCCCCACAGCCAGCTTGGGCAGGGTCCTGTTGATGGAGGAGTACAGAGGAGAGCCCACAGGCAGGCATCTCCCACCCCTCTGTGAATCACATGGAGTAGAGGGTCCAGCCCAAGATGCCCATTTGGGTTCAGAAACATGATGCACAGCCTCCATGCAGATGGTGCCAATGGTGCAAAAGCAGAACCCTCTCCCCAGGTACAGCAGTCCTGGGTTCCCAGCCACCTTAAAAAGCTCTTTGCCCTACTGTAGCTTTTATTGCAACTAAAGCATCCAGCCAAGGAGAGAGAGCAAAAGAGATTGTTCTTCCTAAGCTATGATCAGGCCCCTAACTCTTCAGGGGTTGTGGAAAAGGGAATTAAAAGGACCACAAAATACAAAAGCAAGTGAAGGCATAGGGGAAAGGCGGCTGCAAGGGACAGCCCTCCTGTGCCTGGCCATCCGCGGCAGCCAAGGCAGGGTAAAGGGGGTCCCTCGGGCATTCTGGGGTGCACCTTCCCCATGGCTTTCTCCCAGGTGCTGAGAAGGAGTTCAGATTGTCTGCCAGGGCTTGCCAATGGACTGGATGTGCTCCTTGGCCTTCAGCCGCAGGGCGGCAATGCTGGTGTTGCGTGGGTCTGCCTCATCCAAAGGGAACTTGTCCACAAAGGTGGCCCCACACTGATAAGGCGGCGGTGGCCCCATAGCCCCCAGGGGCTGCAGTGCATGGGTCACTGCTGGAGAGTTCAGGAAGGGCGGTGGTGTGTAGCTGCCAGGCAGGCTCTGTGGCGAGGCCACGAAGCCAGGCAGGGTCTGCAGGGCTGTGCTGCTGGGCACCGGCGGGCTGAGCCACGTCTCCAGGGGCAGGCTGCTGCTCAGAGGACCCATGGGCGTTGCCTGTGGCGAGCGGTTGAACGAGAGGATGGGCGAGTCTTGCAGCTTCATGGAGGTCACCTCCAGTTTCTCCTGCCGCCTCCACTTAGCCCTTCTGTTCTGAAACCAAACCTGCAAGCAGAGCTGTATCAGCCAGACCCCCAGCAGGGGACAGAAGCTTGCCCCAGGCTGCAGCGGTGCACGCAAATGAGAGCAAGGGAAACACACCTTTCTGACCTGGGGCAGAAGGGAATTGGGGGGCTCGGGCATTCCTCCATGACCCATAGCCCTGCGCTAGATGGAAAACAGTCCCTCACTGGAGCTGACCCACCCATGCACCCGCCACTGCCCTGGCACACAGCGGGTTCAGCGGCCCCGGGTTGGGACACACCACTCAAAGGGCAGCAGCACCTACGACGCGGCTGCCGGACGCAGGTCGGCCCCGAGCCCCACGCTGTCCCGCCGGCCAGGCCGGCCTGCGGCTGTGCGGAAGCTGTGCCCAGCGCTCCAGTGGTGTCCCGAGTGTGGCCGGAGCCGTGAGCCCGAGTGTGGCCAAGCGTAGCCGAGCGCCGCATCGGGGCCGCTCCGGCCGCCGGGACCACGGGGCTGCGCCGGGGACCGTCGGGGCTGGGCTATCGCGGGGGGCCGGGCGTTACCTGGACGCGCACTTCGGGCAGATTGACCTTCATGGCCAGCTCCTCGCGGCTGTACACGTCGGGGTAGTGGGACTTCTCAAAGGCACGCTCCAACTCGTGAAGCTGGTACGTGGTGAAAGTGGTGCGGTTTCGCCTGTGTTTCTTCTTGGGCTGTTCTTCTTCCGACGGTTTCCCCTCGCCGCTACTGCCAGCGGGCAGCTCGGGGCTGGCGCTGCCGGGACAGTACGGTTCTGCGAGGGGAAGACAGAGGGGTCACCGGCGGGATCTCCCCGCGGGGCTTGCCCGAGAGCGTGGAGAAGCGGCGCCCACCCGTCCGCCCCCCGGCACCCGGCGTTCGTCCACAGCGCTCACCTTGGAAGCGCTCGGCGCGGCCCTGAGGCTCAGCCGGCGGCGGCTCTCCGGGCATCTTGGGCAGGCAATGCCGGGGCCCTCGCCGGTCGGCCTCCTTGGCGCTGCCGTCGGGCGGGAAGGCGCCCAGCAGCCCGTCTTCCTTGGTGAACCCCAGGATAGCCTCGATGCTGTGCAGCCTCGACGGGTTTCCCCCGGGGCTCCGCGCCGCCGGAGCGGCCAGCGAGAAGGCGCCCTCGGCCATGGCGAGCGGGGCGCCGGGCGGGTGCATGAGGCGGCCGGCCCGGGGCTCTGCCGCAGCGCTGCGGTCTCACCCGGCCTCCGGGCGGCGCGGGCAAGTCTGGCACGGTGTCGCCGGGCGGGCTGGCCTCCTTGGGGCGGGGGAGGAGTGCCGGGGGGCGGTAGGCGAGAGGGAAGGCGAGGCCCCCGCACTTCTTCAGCACGGAGGGGGAGGCAGGGTATCCCTCAGCCCCCGCCGGCCGCCCCGCCCCTCCCCGCCGGCCCCGGCCCCAGCCCCAGACGGCGCCGGGCGATGCCATCCGGGCTCCCGAGGCGGGGCGGGGCGGCCCCCGCTGCAGCCGGGGGCCGGCCCGGGCAGAGCGCCGCGGTCGGAACCCCGGGCCAGGGGCAGCACTGTCGGAACCCGTGGTGGGACGGGCGGCTAGAGGCGCGCCGGGCACGGGGGGACAGATCCGGGACGGCAGGAGCCGAGGGAGCCGCTGCCGGGGGCGCGGTAAAGGGGACTCGACGAACGGGACGGAAAGGAGCGAGAGCCCGGGATGCCGGGCCGGAGGACGGCGAGTCCCCGGCACGGCACCGCGCTGGTCGGCGGCTCTCGGAGCCTCGCCGCGTTTCTCTTGCCCGACGGCTACAGCCCAGATCCCTCTCGGACGGTTTGTAGGTGCGTTGGTTTCACGGCGGCCGCTCGAAAGCTGCCCCGCGGGGCGATCCGCGGCCCCGGCCCGACTCAGGGGCACTGGGGTAAACGCCACTGCGGCTGGTGCTTTGCGGGACACTCGCCCTGCGCCCGGTTGCCTCCAACGGCATTTCACAGACCAGGTGCTTCTGGACAGGATGGGCGCAGGAGGTGGGCTCAGCCTGTCAGACTTCACAAACCTGAGGGAGCTCTGAGCAATATTTGCGGGGAAGTTTCCCGGTATGCTCATATAGGACAGAATCTGTGAGAAGAGCTGATTCTGTGACCCTGTACTCCACGATGCGAGTGGGGCTGAGGGTGCCAGGCTGGGGGTGCAGGCAGGCCATGGCTTCATGGGGGATGCACAAAATGTTTTTGGAGGTGAGGCAGGGAGCCAAATCCCCCACATCACTTTGTACTTGGCTTGTGGAAGACGGGGACCCACCATAGGACCATCCAGGTAACAGCATCACGTCTCCTGCATCGATCTTTTTCGTGCTTTTCTCTTTCTGCCATTTTTATCACTTTTCACACTAGCACTTCCCAGTTCCTCTGAGGCACCAGCTACCTTTTGTCCCAGCTTGTTTACATGACAAACCCAGTAACATCCAGAGTGGTTTTCAGTCTACACTTAACTTTGATGATCCTTCCCTTTGAAGCCTCAGGAGAGTGCATATGAAGGAAAATAACCATTGCTGCTGCTCGTTCTTCCAGATATATTAGCTAGTCTAATAAGTGTGACCTCTCAATAAATTTGCATTTTCTTATTCCCCTTTTGCCCCAACAGGCTCCATATCCTATAGATTTTTTTCCGGAGGAATCACTTCAAAGATTGGCAGTGCTTGCTTCTGCCAGTGTCCACACGTTTTGCAGGTTTATGTTCTGATGTTCCAAAGTTGGTTTCTTTTTGGAGTGCACGGCTTTTCCTAGGTCCAGGTGAGGTTTGCCTTCACTGACTGCTTGTGGGGGTGGTTTGAGGCTGAAAGAACTCAGACATCAGCATGTGCAGAGGGAAGAGGCCAACAGAAGAGACAAGAAAGGGTTAGTGTGGCTTTTGTGGACACTATAAAAAGCCAGTCAATACCATTGTAGGGACATTGGAGGGTACTCAAAGCAATCAGCCAGGGTCCATTGTGTTCCTTTAATCTACATGTGTGTTTCCCAGGAACTCTATTAGTGGAGATGAATAGACTGTGCAATGTCCCTAATTTCTTCTAATTTGAAGCTGGGGGTTTACAGCACTCAAAACCAGCACAAAACACACCTGTCCCTCCAGAAGTCCTGGGCAAAAATGGGAATCAGTTTACTTGTTGTAGCTAAGAAAAATAGGGATGTGAGATGAAGGAGCAAAACCCCTTTAGTCAATGCCATAAAGGGCATTGGATCCTGGCACAAATGCTGCTTTCGGGGTACCTGTCTAAGTTGTCAGTTACAGGGTCAATAGTTGTCAGTTACAGGGTTTTTTTGCTGTTAATCACAATCTGAAGGCAGCAAAAAAGCCTTCCAGCCCTGAAGCAGGATGCTTGAGTCCCACACAAGACAGAGATCTCTCTCCCTGACAAGAGAAGGCTCCTCTTTCCTCAACAGTAGAATACTCCAATTGTGTTTTCCATATAGAGCTATATTTGTCACTGTAGCATCCTTCTTGCAGGTGAGTGGAATTGTTGAGAGAGGAAGCCACTCCCTTGATCCCAATTTGAAAAAAAAGCCTGAAAAAACCCCCATAACCCTGTAGCAGAGCAGAGAGAGCTCTGACTCTTCCAGCTCTAGATCTCTCTTTTCTCTCTTGCCATGCTTCAGGCAATGTGTGACATGCATTACAGTGCTCCAGGGAAGGAAGAAGTCTAATGGTTCCTCTGATTACACAGTCGGTTTAGATAGGCAAAGAATGGTTACTGAACATTTCCCTTTGGGTCTGATGTCCTGGCTGTCAGTTGAATCCCCTGCAGCCCTCTGGGATATGTATCATATTAATATGAAGCCTCAGAAACATCACAGGTGCATCACAGCTTTGCAAAGACCATTGACCTTGGGAAACTTATAGGGGCAACCAGAATCAAATTTGAGAGTATTCGTTAGGGTATGAAAAAGGCAAGGCTTGTTACTTGCCTTCCCAAGGGATACCCCCATTCCCTCACCTTTTTATTTTTTTTTTGCAATGTATTTTTTAAAATTTCTGAAGTTATGCTTGGAAAGTAACAAAAGTTCTCAAGATGGACAATCTGTAAAGTGCAACTGTCTGCTGTACCTCCTTCCTGTACATGTAAGTGAAGACTAAAGGGAAATAGTTTTCATCCCGTAGTAGCTGTTGAGACATACACATGGGACATAGTTTCACACTATGAAATCAGCACGATAAAATGCCAGATTCCTGCTTCCTTTTCTCCTGCCTTTTTTTAATGTACAGATTAATTAATAATGTACAGATGAAATAATTACTGCCTTGCAGAGCAGAGATTGGAAGCTTGAAGTCATGCTGCAGGAGAGACATCACTCTCCAGACCAAAGATGTGCAGCAGGGAGGGCCTCCCTGAATGAGAAATGGGGCTTCCAAGGTCAGACTGTAAATCAACAGGAGGGAAGCATGGAAAAGGAGGAAATACTCACCTAGAGGGAAGCAAGGAAAAGGAGGAAATATTCACCTAGAGGGAACTTGTATCCTCCTGCAGTTTGCATGCTCTGTATCATCCAGCAAATTGTTAAAAACAACAAAAAAGGGATTTTTTTTTTCTCCCCCAAATTCCTAAGGATGCAGTTTCAAAACCATCTTGAAAGCATAATGCGTGAGGAAGATGCTTCCTCCTCCTGTCACTGCATCGCTCACACCTTCCTTGTTTTTCTACTGAGACCTTGCTTGATTTGCCCAGGAGAATCAGCCGTGTTTTCTCCACCTCCCAGGGTCTGGTCTGGCACCCAGGAGTTGCACAGAGATCTTGCTTGTCTCACTGTCTGTCCGGGCTGTGGGTGTGGAATAGGCTCTGGGAGCCAAGGCAGCCCTTTCTGGTGGGAGCACCACGGACTGGATGTAAGAGTGCTGGCATTTTAGGCTTGCCATGCTCACAGGGAGGGAGGGAGGGGAGGTTCATGCTATAAGGCTATATTAATGCAATCCTTCTTTACTTGTTTTCCAATTAGCCTAATTGAATTCAGATTGCTTAAAAGTGGGCACTAGAGACATTTATCTTGATGGGATGACAGTCTTGAGCTCCAGCGATCCTATTAGCTCTAAGAACCCAAATCCCAGGTAGGGGCCATCCAGCAGTAGCTGCCATGCGACCTAACCCTTTAATCTGCTCCTGACAAAGACACACGGACACACAGAGATGTCCCTGTCCATTCTCACACGTGCATAGCTGCACGCACATGCGTACATGTGCATTTGTGCACAGATATGGACACAAACATTTTCAGACTCACATACCAGTGCACGTGCATATGCACATACGTGCAGTGGCTCCACTGTGACCTGTCCCCAGGGCTAAGCACCTTGAGAGCTGAATGTGCCTGGGGTGGCCCCACCACCTCCTACTCATGTGCCTCCCCAGGCCTGTGGCTGGTGGCTGAAGACTGAAACAGCCGGTGCTGAAGGGATGAGCCCTGCAGGTGCTGCCAGGTGCAGACAGCCACCTCCGGCAAGCTGAAGATCAGGCTCCTGCTGACGGCAGCACAGATTTGCCACCCTACTCTGGCTCTGCCACTCCAGACTGAATGTGGTAGCTCTAGTCTAACAGTAGTGCATAAGGCAGCTTAGTCCCGTGCCAGCAGCACTTCAGTGGGGCTGGGCTCCCATCCTGCTCCAGTCACAAGCCACCTCCCAGTCCTGCTTGTCTCTGCCAGCCCTGACAGTTTTGTGGAATCTCATTAATCGTTTGTTTGGTGATTCTGACTGTACTTTCTTCTCTGACTCTTTAAACTGTGAAAATGCTGACCCTATATCTGCTGACATATTTATTAGATCCTTTAAAGTACCAGATGCTTTCACTAAGATTTTCGGGATGTCCCAGGCATATTTTAATTCAAAGGTCAAAATCCTTAGGCTAGTTTATTTTGGGGTTTTATAGATAGGACAATTCAGTCTTAAAGTAACGCAACAGTGTGGAGATACCACCCAGATATATAACAATGCAGAGGGAAATGCATTGAGCCCCACAAATCTTAGACTGAGTGAGCTGAGCTGGTGCTATTTTAGCTTAATAGCTGAGCTATTTTATCTACTTTATGTAAAGACCTCCTAAAAGACCTTCCACATAGATAATTAGATTCTGTTGTGCCATGTGAGAACAGAATCTCAAGATGAAGAAATTGGATCAGAAGTCTTGGTGGTTTTAGGCAAAATAGCTCTGATGCTTGAGAGACCTGCTGAAGATAGGTTTTCCTCACTAAAGAAATTACCTGTTGGATGAGAGCCATTTAATGCACCAGGACATCCTCTGGAAAAAGCCAGGAAGGTCAAAACTTGTCAACTCTGTGTTTCTTAGGTAAGAAAGAAATCAGTGAGAAGAAAATGCATATTATCTTAATGCTACAATGGGGAAAATATTGGATAACAGGATTTTCAAGCAAGTCTGTTCAGTTTATGTTTGAAGACTGATTGATGAAAGAATTTTCCCAGGCTCTATTTGTAGGAAGGAATCTCAGCTTCCTTTTTCTGGTTAGCAAACTGAATGTGTTCAGGATAGCAAGAAACTACCTACAACAACATTTAACATATTGTTGGGAGGAGTGTTTTTGGAAAGTGCTTGTGTGCTCAGCAGAAACATTAGGGAAAAAGTGGCAATCAACTTGAAATGTGACAAAGGCTTCTAGTCAAAAATAGGTGAAAGACATAGAAACAAATGTATTTGCCAAATAAATGTAATTTGGATCCATATGTGATGAATACACCAAGCTGCCCCCTCTATTTTTTTGGAGACATGGAGGCAGGCACCACTGTGACTGTCAATGGTAGTGAGCTTTTTAAAGGCAGCAGCTTTTCTCTGGCCTTTTTCTGTATGTCAGTGTTTGTGCCAGTGCACCAGGAGGTGGTAGGGAGACTTTCCCTTGTCACCTTGACACCCAGCAGCTGTTGGAGCAGGAGGGAGGGGAACCTCTCTCCCTTGCCCTTCTCTCTGCCTCACCACCAAAAGGAGAATTTGGCCTCCTTTCCAACTGAGCAGTAAAACACTGCAGGCATAGCACAGGCTCACATCCTCCCTGAGATGCTGTGTCTGTCTGCCTCTTGTCCCTGTCCCCGTGTAGCTGTGGGTGACTGCTGACCTCTCTGCAGGGACAGGAACCATCCCAGGCAAGTGTGGGAAGATGCTCTGTGCTGCTCAGGCTTGGTTGGCTGCCTGTTGCAACCATTGCTTTACCTGTGGAACGTGTGTCATCCAGATTTTTCCTATGCCTCTTCCTGGAGACAAATCTTCCCTGGTGGTGGTGGGACCTCTCAGGATCCATGGGAGACCTAACTTCTCTCCACAAAGTCCTGTTACTCCCTGGGGCTTGGCAGAGCCCCCACTGCTCTATGGGGCTGGAGGACATGACCCAAAGCGGGCAAAGGGGGCTCAGCACAGAGTGGTTTTCACACCTGGAGTGTGATGTGGTTGTATCTTGTGCATTTCACAAACCTATACCTGAGGCCAAGATCAGGGAAGAGAGAAGAGAGAGGAGGAGAGGAGAGGAGAGGAGAGGAGAGGAGAGGAGAGGAGAGGAGAGGAGAGGAGAGGAGAGGAGAGGAGAGGAGAGGAGAGGAGAGGAGAGGAGAGGAGAGGAGAGGAGAGGAGAGGAGAGGAGAGGAGAGGAGAGGAGAGGAGAGGAGAGGAGAGGAGAGGAGAGGAGAGGAGAGGAGAGGAGAGGAGAGGAGAGGAGAGGAGAGGAGAGGAGAGGAGAGAGAAGAGAAGAGAAGAGAAGAGAAGAGAAGAGAAGAGAAGAGAAGAGAAGAGAAGAGAAGAGAAGAGAAGAGAAGAGAAGAGAAGAGAAGAGAAGAGAAGAGAAGAGAAGAGAAGAGAAGAGAAGAGAAGAGAAGAGAAGAGAAGAGAGGAGAGGAGAGGAGAGAAGAGAAGAGAAGAGAAGAGAAGAGAAGAGAAGAGAAGAGAAGAGAAGAGAAGAGAAGAGAAGAGAAGAGAAGAGAAGAGAAGAGAAGAGAAGAGAAGAGAAGAGAAGAGAAGAGAGGAGGAGAGGAGAGGAGAGGAGAAGAGAAGAGAAGAGAAGAGAAGAGAAGAGAAGAGAAGAGAAGAGAAGAGAAGAGAGAAAAGGAAGGAAAAGAGAAAGGAGATAAATTATACTTAGTGCATTTGTTAATTAAATATTTTTACTTGATTGGCTGGAGAAAGAAAGAGAGAGAGAAAGAGACTTATAAACCTGTAGGAAGGTGCTACACATATTCATTTCCAAATTTAATTCCCACATGGCTGGAGCTGGATAGCTCTTGGAGAACTTACAAAGCCATTCATTTTATAGAATTCCTTGAGAGTAGCAGCCTGCATGTCCCATAGACACAGACAGATTTAACATTAGTGAGAGCCATGCCTTTCCTCAGGTTTAGGTGCTCTACCCTGGCATAACCTTCCATGTTTAGCCTTCGATGGAGACAACTCCTAGAATCAGCTTGGGGAGCTGGCTTTATCCTTGTGCTGGTACCGCAAGCCCCAGAATTTGGCACACAGCAGACAAGCAGAGGGTCACTGCTGTCCCTTGATGTTTAAGGTGTCTTTGGGAAATGAAAGCAGACTGAAGAAGCCTGCACTGCTCCAGAGCAGGGCTCACTGAGAGCCACCAAGCCTTACTTTCCTACGAGTCCTCACTCAGTGCATATGACAACATTTTTCACCCAAGTTGTTGAGTTACATGCTTCACTTTTTGCCTTTTGCTACACTTAGTACAGAGATGCTTTTAAAAAATTAAGGTTTTGCAGCAAATATAAATATCTGAACACTGTGTTTGCCTCAAGATGTTGGAACCAGACATGCTTTTATAAGAAATATGCATGTTTATTTCTGAAAGCAGGATTAAATGAGCGGTTTAATGTGATGTATCAGAAGTACAATTTTGTCCAAACATACGTATTTAATAGCATTTCAATCACCTGGAAAAAATGGAAAAAGGCACATTTTTTCCCCAATATTAACTTCTTTAAAGACATTTTTTCCATGGGGGAAAAAGTTATTTTCAAAACTGAGGATCAGTTCTAACTTCCTTCTGGGCAGTCCCAGCAGGCAAATTTTTACTCTCCCCTCAGGGTTTTAAGTCTCTTTCTCATAACTTTTCTATATTTACACTGAATGCTATAGAGCTATGTGCATCCCTCTGCCTGCTCTCCCTCTGCAGCCCCAGCAACACAAGACTGAAGTTACAGCCCTTGGGCAGTGGTGGCTCTTCTACATCATGGAACATTTCTGCTCAGCTGCCTGTTTCATCTCAGTGAAGGTGGCTTGTGCCTTTTCTTTGATGGCATCCATGTCCATGTTCTGGATGTTCTGCAGCTGGCCCAGGATAGAGTCCTTGTCCTCTTCCTCCTCCTGATCTTCTGCCACCATCTTCTGAAGGTCTTCTGGCAACCCCACATCATCTCCAGCCATCTGTATTTGATTCTCATCCAATTCACTCTAAAGCAGGAAACAAAAACAGCAGATAAGAGTATTTCTGCCCTCCCAGAATCTACCAATAAGCCTCTTGTTTTGTTCTTTTTTTTTGGCTTTTAGAGAGATCCAAAACAGATGCACAGATTTTTCAGTCAAAGATTTTGGGTGCAACTTGTGAATTCAGGGCCTCAATCAGCCTCCATGAAAGTTCTAAGATTTTTTGGGCAATGTCAATTATATTTCTTTAAAGGGCTTCAACACTGTCAAAACTGAAGGCCTGAGTGTCACTTGCCATTTTAGAAATCTTGACCATGACGATACTGCAGGAATTCTATTCCAAGTTATTTGTATCCCCCAAAACCATGCTGCAGGACACTACCGTCCCTGTCAGCTGCTGTGCCTGTCAGCTTCTGGTCAACGAAACAAGAGCTTTAGGAAAGCTGTGGCACCATTTCCTTATTCAATTGCTGGGGGGTTGTGGGGGGGATTTTTAGGTTATCAGCACTAAACTGAAGCCTTCTGGAAGAAAGATGCATTAAACTTCAGAATTAATTACTGGAAAAAGGGTCCTCCATCTTCCCAAACCATCTCTACACTCTGTCTAGGTCTTTGGTTGGCCTCTCTGAGTTGTGATGAAGAGCAGGGGCTCCCTGGCACATAATCAGTGTTGCAGTGCTGCTAAGTGGGGTAATAGAAGGACTTGGACAACAAAAGAGAGGAGGGAGGTTGGTTGTGAGTCTGAGAAAGCAAAAGGAGACAGGAGAAGAAACTGGTGGAGCAATTAAAAGGGCTGAGATGCAGTAAGCACTATACACTTGCTTCCACTGCCTGCCCACTGAAACACTCCAACAGTAGGATTATGTCAATTTTTCAAACAATGGTGATTTTGTTCACGTTTTCTAGTGGATTCTGATGGATCCAGAGTTCAGAAGAACAGGATATTTTGACACAGTTCACACATCAAAGATAAGCATTAATGCCTCATTACATCTCTGAAATTAGGCATGACAGCAGCAAAGGCCTGATATGAATAAGCAGCAATGCTATCAGCAGGAGGTGTTTTTTGAGAGTGAGGGGTTTGGGCTTTGCATGAATGAAAGGACAAATGAACACAAGGACATATATGAGCAATGTCTGTGTTGTTGCAGGCCTTAGCAAGGACAGGCAAACTGGGGGTGGTCAGCTGCATAACCACTATTTACGGTTCAATATACCCACACTTTATGTTTGCAATAACTGTATTTCCCTTTAATCTGATTTTCCCCTGTATCTCCAGTGAAACTGTGGAGAGCTGTAGCAGGATTATTACTGCTATGTGGATAAAATGGTTGAGGACATCTCTTTACCTTTTTGGGTAAGAGTTGCTGTGGTCAAATCTGTGGGAGCTAGAAACAATCTCCCAAACAGAAGAGGCATTTTTTATTGATTGTGTAGCAGGAAAAATTGTGTCAAGCTTTTATTCAGCAAGTGATGGCTATCAGAGGAGTTAGACCTTTTGAAATCTTCGCTAGTAGTAGTAGAGGATGATAAAAAAAAGTGATTACTGAGAAAGTACCCCTAATCAGAAAATCACACATGTTCTTTCCTTTAGAATTATTTCTAATTTAAGGCATCATCACTGCATGCTACTGTAGTGATTCACATCTTTGGCAATGTGAACAATGGTCTAGCATGTTCTTGCACCAAAGTCCACTGTCCTATGGAAGTCTGAGATGTTATGTGCAACAGTTTGGGACTTCAAAGTGTTCTCTGACCAAAAAAAAGAATATATTGAGATATAGTCTAAAGCAGTACAGTTCTGCCCAAGCCGCCTGCCTTTACCCACTTGACATTTAGCTTTAATAGACCTAAGATGAGCTTCAACAGGGTGGGGTTGCTCAACAAGAAGCAAAGAAGCACATGATACATGTATGGCCTCTTCTCTTCCTTCTAAAATTTAAGCATTTGATTCTTGCTTACTTTGATTTGAAATGGAAAAGTGAACACAGAAGCCACATCTATTCTACTAAATTAAATATGCCTGGCATTGGTCTCTTGCCTGAAGGCCAGCTGGCCTGGAAAAACCCACTGGGATGCTATTGAACTCTGTTGCCCTACCAAACAGGGTGGTCCCATGTAACTGCCGATTGGGAATGCCTGTCCTAACTCCCAAACTGGCTGTGGGAACTGCCTGGGAGAGTGCCCAGGCCAAAACTGGGTCAGACATTATTCTGACAATTCAACAGCATAGGCGATAGAGTTCGAATGCCTGGTAATATTTTTTGACCCTGATTATGCATCCAATGGTAGTCAATCCCAGATCTGTTTTGCTATAGATACAATAGAGTTCTTAACATATACAATGATACACTGGTAGGTGTGAGCTGAAAACCGTCTAAATATCTGCTTTATTACAATCTGATGGTAAAGTCCTCTGCCCAAATTAAGGTACAACGGTCCAGTTCAAGGATACCAACTTTATTTTGTAGCATTACGTGTGTACAGAAATGAGAAAAAAGATGAATGAGAGAGAGAGGGAGAAGGATTAATATAGTGCAAGCAGGAGATGGTCACCGTTTGATATCACAGGGCAAATTCCTTCTCTGGCCCCACAGGTAAAGGATACAGTTTAACATTAGACAGCTCCATGCCCACCGGGCAGGAAAAGCAATTTCCCTCAGGAAGAGACAGTTTCATTCACTACAAGTTTTGTCAAGCTCCCTCAAAGGGAGACTACGCTCTCCGGGGAGGGCGGGAGGTGGGGGAGAGTGAGAACAATCAATGTTTGGTATTGCTTGTTAAATGGCACTTTCGGTTCTCTGAACAATGATGTTAAAGTCTTCTGTGCAATTTAAGGAGCAAAGGAGACCAAATGGTGGTTTAACACTGCTTATATGAAGTCTGCTTGTAAACAAAAAAGATCAAAGCTCACAGACTAATCCACTGGGGAACCAAATTCTTTTCCAGCATGGCTGTGTGATGTACTACTTTCCTTATGCCTAACTTAGCCTGTCATAACATTTACCTATGCTGATGTGCAGAGATCCTTAGGTAGCTGACTCCAGAGCTTATCCTGTGATTTATCACCTATAATGCACCAGTAACATACAAAATTAGAGCTCACCTTGCCTTGACCTGCAGGTGGGACTTAAATTAGCTACAGAGCAGCACCACTGTCCTTGTGCCACTGAAGGGCTGCAGGTACCTCACAAGTAGGTAGAGGAGCCAAATGTTGGAACCAGCAGCCTTCCTCCCCAGAAACATCCTCAGAGAATTCAGAGATCACAGCTTGGACCACAGAGCTGGTGGGTGGGGACTGCTCCCTCCTGACATTGGGACTCTGTTTTTCCACAGCTTACCATCAACTCATGCCCCCGTGTTTAGACCTTGCAAAAATTCATTGATTACTGAATCTCAGTTCAGGAAAAAGGCAGCAAGTGGATAAGAGAGTTTGGTGAGTTTTTTTTTTTTAAATCAATATTATTATTAGAATATTAATGTCTGTATTTTTATAATATTTTTTAATGTTTTGCATGAATGAGATGCACTGAATATGCCAAAGATGAAATAGTTGTCCATAGATCAAATGTCTCATGGCTAAAAACATCTTTCTGATGACAAACCTAAGTTGACAACTCTGTTAATAGGATTAGGTTCATTAAGGGTCTACTTTCTCTTATAAATCTGGCCCAGATAGCATGGAGCTTTAGATTTTACATGGCACAGGGGTCCCTGCTTAGTCCAGAATTTCATGCTTTTACTTAAAATGCTTGCTAGTGATTGATACTGGTAATATTCAGTGTTTCTAGCCCATACTAGGCTACCTGAAATGACTTTCAATTTTCAAAATATTTAATGCATTATCACGAGTCTGAGAGCATTTTGCTGCCAGAGTGTTCAATGTTTCACAGCACTGAATTTTTTTTCGAGGACATATAGCATTCATGTAATAAATTCATTTTCTTCCTGCTGTAACATATTTTTGTAAGGGCTGATGAAAACCAAGAAATGCTATATAGGGAGAAAGAAATGCAGAAAAATATACTCTGCAATATTATTTCTGGCTTAGAGCTACCCTCCTACCTTGGAGACAAGTCTTCTATTGTTATTGGTGAAATATGGCCCCAGAGAGCACCTAGTACATGCCAAAGCCAAGATCCTGCTGGGGATGGGTCAGATCACCACTGCATACTTGTGTGCCCATGAGGTGCTCAGCCAAGGGGGACTGGTGACCTGAAGACAATCTCGAGCTGAAAAAAGCACTACAAGTGGGAGAATTTGAAAACCAGACACCCAGCTCCACTGATTTTTAGTTGAGACCTGGGCACTCAAGTATCCTGGAGCTTTCCAAAGTAGCCCCTCTTGGAACTGAAAGCTCTGGCAAGATGCTGGGTAAATGCTGCTCAGGAGCTGTCTCAGCATACGCCTCCAAAAGGAAAGCAAAGCCTAATGATATTTTACTCCTCAGCTGCTAATTAAAATGCTGGTGTTTATAGACTTAGGCTTTCAATCCAATCAATCACTTAAAATCTTGGGCTTAATTTTTTTGCATTATTAATCTTTCTGTAATTAAACTCACCCTCAGGGTATGTTGTCCAGCTAGAGCACTAGAAGAACCAGGCTCTTAGGGCTGGAATACATCTTACCTGAGTTCAGCTGTCACCTGGCCTCCCTCTGGAAGAGACACAGCCAGTGGGAAGTGACCCAACTCCACCTTAAATGCTTATTTAAAAGTTTGGCTACATGAGGCTACAAGTGCTGATCTCTTTCTGTTGATGATGGCTCCCTAAATGACTTGTTTGGATTAAGCACTACATTTTTTAGCAATTAAATTTACAGGAGATGCAGTCTTTACCTTCCTCCATTTTAATTAATCAAAGAGCACTGGAAAGTACAGATTAGAAAATGAGTGGTAATGGCACAGAGCTGGCAGGTGAGTAATACAATTAAACTCTCAAATTCCTAAGAACAACCACACATATCCTTGAGGGGTATAAATGAAACATGCCAACATCTTCCCAGTAGTGACAGGTCAGAGCAAATATGTGATCCAAACCCCTGGAAAGAGTACTCTGTCCTGTATTACCTCTCTTCTGCCCATGGCAGAAGCTTACAAAATAACACAATACTTCAAAAATTATTTTAACTAAGTTTCTTGAAGCTTTTGCTTTCAATATTTTGGTTTTCCTGGAAATATTTGACAGTGCCAGGATCACTAAAGAAAAAGGAATGGGCAGATTAAAATTGGTTAAAATTTGATCTCTGGACTAGGTGAGCTCATGAGCTGCAGGCTTACCTTGGGCAGTCTGTACTTTTCTCTCAGGTGAACCCTCAGAACAGCTCGCTCTGCTTTTTTCTGTGCAAATGCTGCATCTCTTTCCATCCTGGAAAC
The DNA here is from genome assembly GCA_910950805.1 of Acrocephalus scirpaceus scirpaceus. NCBI lineage: Eukaryota > Metazoa > Chordata > Aves > Passeriformes > Sylviidae > Acrocephalus > Acrocephalus scirpaceus. The sequence goes on along the minus strand of OU383776.1, from coordinate 77,987 downwards.
CAGAAAAAATGTTCCTTCAAGATGCTAATGAAACCAGTCTTTTGCACTGAACCAGTTGCTTGGCTGCAAAAAGCTACACACGGGAGGTACTCCCCAGGATAAGTAACTTGTCCAAAGGCACAAAAGGAGCAATACCAATAAAGTGATGCCAAGGGGCCACATTTCCTGTGCTTCTGTCACCTGTGAATTTTCCTGGTCTTTCTTTGTGCATTCATTGTTTTACAAGGGCAATGAATTCTAAAGCTTCCTGTATGGAAAAACACTGACTTCATCTGTGATTTTATAAAATGTTTTCATTAAATTTAGGAACTGGTTTGCACCGGTTTATTTTTTTAGTATGTATTTATTTGCAAAATTTGTCTTCTCAAAGATTTTTGGTAACGTTTGATAACACTCATCTTTCATCCCCCTGTCCCTTTAATTTCTTTTTTTCCCAGTAGCATTTTCATGGAAACTTTATTGCAAAATTGATCTTGGTTCAGTATAAGTATTTTGGCACATAAAATCTACTTCCAAAATGAAATATTACTTTTCCTCTGCTCTCAAAATGAGTTTTTGGATTTCTCTCCCTCTAAAAAAAAAACCCCACAAACAAACCTAAAATCTGGGAAGAACTCAAAGCCTGGTTGGTTGTGGGTTCAAAACTGCCTGAGTACAAGTTCAGGAAGGCACATTTACTTTTCTGGTCTCCACTCCTGCACAGCTGAACACTGGGCAAAATCCATGGAGCCCTGAACCGGGAACATGCTCTGCCCATGTCAGAGATTTCTGACACAGAACCACATCTCATCCTGAGATGGTCTTTTCTCTTAGAGTTTCTAACTGTCCCGTAGGGGTACTCCTGCCCTGCTTCCTCAGTACAGTACAGCAGGGAAAGGACACATGCCCCACTTAAAAACAGTACAGAAGTAATTTTTTCCCCTGGCATTTCCCTATCCCATGAATCCTGTATTTCTTCTCTGTCTCCATAAAGCATCTTCCTGCCAGCAGATGGTCATTTCCCTTTTAAATATCCCTTGACAAAAGGCAGAGGAAAACATTCTGTGCTTTTTTCCAGACCAAATGACACCTCTTCAGGGCTTTCTGATAGAAACGTCTGATGCTAAATACAGACCTGGATACCTCAAATTCCATCAGTCATTAACCTGGCACCTATAATCATCTTACAAGAAGGATTTACACAACCATTATGTAATTGACCATTAGAGGAACAGATGCATTTGAGATTTAAAAGTCAATCATTTTATTTATAATTAATTGGTTTGAACTCCTATACATGCCAAGTCCTCCATTTTACTTGTTTCCATAAACACAGCAAGTATAAAGATTGTCTTTACAGGCAAAATTGAGACTTAATTGATTTTAAAGTTCTGCTTTATTTAGTGGATTTTAGAAAAAAAATCCCATCTTAAACCTTTGCTCAAGATAAATGAGCACTCACTATTTTTTCAGGTCTGCCATAAGAAATGTGGACAATAAAATATTACATATTGAAAGTGTACTTTAAATGGAGTTCTAGGAGAATTAATGACATACATTTGAGAATTAAATCCTGCACTACAAGTATCTTGGAATTTTTTTCTGGATAAAGTAACATCACCTAGGAATGAGTCCAGCATATCAAGCTGTGGAGATAGCTGGAAAGCTTAGGAGAGAGTTGCAGGATGGGGAGGGGGGGGCGGAAGAGGGAACGTAATATTCTGTAATTTCCAGATGGGGAACTTTTATTTTGAAAAGTCTCTTTAGCAAAGATATATCTGCTTTAAAAAACAAAATAGTGAAGAGCTGCATGTTTGGCTTTTTCTTGGGTTATTTTTATCTGCACGAAGTTACCAAGAATCAGCCCCGTACTCATAATAAGGGAACAGATACTCACTTCTCCTCAACCATTTGCTTTTGATATTCCTCATACTCCTCTCTGGTCATCCCTGCAGCTGCTGCTGGATCAGAAGGAGAGCTTTCTTCTTTGCTTTCTTCCCCTCCACCTCCAAGTCCCAAATTCTTTACCTGGTTGCTCAACATACTTTTCATTAGAAAGGCCATCTTCTCAAAAAAAAAAAAAACAAACAAACAAACAAAAAAAAAAGGAGCTATAAGGAAACAACTACAAGAAAGCCAAACAAAAAATGTTTTCAAACACAACAGTTGTAAGCAAGAGAGTTTCTACAGCCGCATCAGCTCTTCAAGGGCACAGTGCTAGTGGAATGTGAATGCCAAAACCAGTTTGTCAGCCATAATCTGGATTAAAGAAAGAACTCCTTAATATATAGAGGCAGATGGTTCAGATTACTCAAAAAAAAAAAATCATTAGATGCAACTACCTACTTTTTCCATTAATACTTTAAGCTAATTGTACACACACACACAAAAATCAATTATAGTGTGCAGTAGCATTTTGACATCTTCAGTCTTGAAGTTTGCTCTCACTTTCACAGAGATCACATTTCCTGGATCCGAACTGAAAACCTGCTTGATTCAATAGCCATAGTAAAATAGCAAAAATCAGGCTACTGAGTGGAAACCTCTCAGATTTGAGATTTGATAACTTGAATTCTTCATTAAGCAAAACCCCTAATTCTTTTTATCCATGAATATTTTATCCAACTGGACAGAAATATTTTGTGTGTTTTTTCTTCAACCCCTCTTCATACGGTTGGTTTATCTTGCAGATGAATAAGGCATCACTGCTATGATTACTTTATTTCAAGAAAGTAACCCCAAAGAAAGCAAGTCAGATCTTCCTACTGTTTTTTCTCTTGTGTTTCTGTCAGGTTCCCCAGGCTATCTCCATCTAGACCCCTGGTTTGGTGCTGCATAAAACACCTGCTGTTTGTAATCCCAACTGCTGATAAAGTATTAATAAATCTGAATCTGTATGCCATAAAACAGTCTGGATACCTTTTGGGTGTAGATTGTTTCTGTAAGTCCTCATCTTTCAAACCTTTAGTCACATCATCAGCCTCACCAGGTCTACTCAGGTGAAGATTTCCAGGATCTGCTACCTAGGTCATAGACTATTTTGGGAAAGAAAATCTCCTACTAGGTTTCCAAAGTTCATGAGTTTGGGTTTTGAGCATTTATCCTACTGCACTGACTGCACATGCCTTAATGCAACACTCTGGAATTTTGATTATCTAAATGGTTGTCCCAGCATTCTCATAATTTCAATGAGAACTGAGAGATGGGAGGATTCCAGTTTGCCTAATGCCTTAATCTATATTACAGCCTTTCTAATTAAAGCAGACCTATTACTATTATAAAAAAAGAACCCTACCCCAAACCAAAACAAAAAAACAAACAGAAAAAATCTGCAACCCCCCCCAAACCAAAACCCACAAACAAACAAACCCATCAAACAAACCAAAAACCACCCCCTCCACCCCCTCCCTGCCAAGATATTCTGAAATCCTGGATTATTAGTGACTAAACAAGAAACTAACTTTCTTTTTGAAACTATCACTCAGAATCAGGAATTCCAAGTAACAACTACTCCATTTTTATTTAAAATTCTCCTAGCTGCAACTCTGAAAACACTTATTTTCCAGTATTGGGTCTCAAGGGTCATCTCCAAGTGTATGGGAAGTGGTACCTGTTAAGCTTTGTGCTGTTGGTCTTTACTGAAAAGATCCCTCTAGAAATGTTTCTAAAATAATTTTGTGCCTAAAAGTGATGCTTTCACAGGACTGAGCAAGGCAAGGACTGGCTTGGGGAGGAACTGCTAAGGGGTCTTGTCCTCCAGTTCTCAACCTTCCAATCAGCAAAAGGCTTTCCCATGTTGAGATCAAAAATAACAAAAAGAGCTTTAGAAGTTCCTGGGCCTATTGGCACTGAAGCTGCTGAGAAACACAGGAGAGCCTGGTGACAAGAGGCACAACACAGTCATTACCCCAGAGTAATGCTGTTTCAGGCAGGTGCTCTGTTGAAGTTAAAAAACTTACTGCTTTTTGGTGATGACAAGAATTCCAGGCTTCATGGAAACATACAGAGAGCAGCTAATTAAGTACTCGTGTTGCCACTTCCTTTACTTTAAATCTATGTCTTTTCCCTCTAGCTGAAGTGAAATCAAAATTAAAGGCTCTGTTCTATCTAATGAAAATGGGTGATATATTAAAGCCTGTGTTCCATACCCAAGGAACCCCAGCATAGAATTCAGTCTTGAAGCAGGGAAATTCCAGAGGGAGGCCAACCCAAAAATGCCATCCAAGCTCCCAATCTTTTCTAGATTCAGTGTTCCTATCAGTTACATAATGCAAAAATACTTAGGTGTTCTTGAAAAAATCAGGACTCTGGCCCCTGCTTCAAACCTCTACCAAGAGGATATTGCCTTTTCTAGCAGCTGGACCATGAGAAAGAAGTATTTAGGGTTTCGTCACAGCTTGAATAGACTTAATTCAAGACTCCTCTCCTCCACGTGCTAAGAATCTTACTCCTAGCTGGGGTAGAATGACAGGGAATTCACACTCAGAACGCCATTAACTCCCCAGTGTCAGGTAGAACTGAAGCCAGATCTGTAAGTGTTCTGACTCTGAACTGAGGATAAGGAATGCTTCAGATACAACTTGCTTAGATTTCATGGACATGTACCAAATGAAAAGAAAAAGGCTTACTAAAAATACGCACCTTTATTCAAATAAGGTTATCTCTGAACTCAAAGTATCAATTTACATCAGTGAGAAACAAACATGAAACTGTCAGCTGTTTCAATTTAAAATTTTAAAAAAACCAAACCAGTAGATATTTTTTTGGTGTTACAGTAATTGATCCATTGAGAAAGGTCAGATTTTCTTCCCATAGAAGTTACAAACCAGAGCAGTTAATTTACAAACCAGAAATCAAGTCGCTTACAAACCGTATTGTGCATTTGTCTTGTGAAAGGTTCAGGGGTGATCATATGTTTAATAACCCCCCACCACTACAACCCCATTATCTTGTCATTGCCAAATATTTGCACTTATCATCCACAATTCAAATGTAACTTGTTCTCCCTAATATTGTCTAACTGCATTCCAAGGTGTCTTTTCCTCCTGGCTGTGAAATCTTACTGGATTAAGAATCAAATACACTATCACTGTTGAAAGAAACCTAACAGGAAGCTACATTGACTGAAAAATATTCTTAAAATCCCAATTTGTTGCTATCACTTCTAGAACAGGACGAAATTTGAGCTGGGCAGTTGGGAGTCTTCTTTTGATCCAGTGAGTAATGGAAGCTCCAAGGGGAGACGACTGAGAACTGAATCATGAAGCAAAGTTACCAGTTTTCTGATGTTCCACATTAGACCTTCTGTTCCCTACCACAAAAACTTCCTCATTGCATGTGGGAGACTTGTCTGATCCAGCAGCCTCCTTCAGAAGAGAAAACAGTATGCTTCCAGTTTCCCACTAGACATTACTCCCAACCTGCTCTTCTTTCTAACCAAACAATCAGAAGTACGGGCTGCTCCAGCTTTAAATCAAAGGAATGGGTGGGTAAATTCACAGTAACAAAAATCCAGGCTTGTTCCAATTGACACATCAGAAGTGCTCCTCATTCTGCCAGATATTTATCAAAATACTTTCTGCATAAGAGGTTTTGCAAAGCCTGCTGTAAGAGAAGTTCTGTTTGGATGTTGCACTGATGCAAGAAGGTCTGCAACTGAAAGGAAACACCACTGTAAAATTTCAGAACCATATATTAAGTTTCATTACAAGAGTCAAGGTTGTAATAGCTTAGACTCAAGGCACCTGGAATTATTTGCTGGTGTTGAAAGAACTGAAGAGATAAATTCCAATGTGTTATTCTGCTTTATCGGAAAAAGTTTTTTATTTGTTGATTAGCCTGAGGCAGTAGTTTCTCTCATTAGTACAGCAAAATCTGCTCAAATTTAGAAATGAATCTATAAAGCTATACCATCTGGAGTATTCTCTGTACTGCAGATGTGTTAATTGGTGTGTAGCCAGTGTAATTTTCTTAGTATACCACAGACATTCACTTTTTGGTCACTGTATTTGAAGTAACAAAATATATTGCATAGATTTATCATTTCTCCAGACTGACAGGCACAATACTGAAGTGTTCTTCATTACAGTGAATCTTGGCAGCATGTGTTGCACTCCAAGGGAGCAGACTGTAGAAATGCAATAGGAGTAGTCATATTACAGATCATTTTTACAGATTCAGACAAACAAATTAACAGTTCTAAGTGAAATATCCTGATGCATTTGTGTATTTTATAGAATTAGGAAAACACAGAAATACTTATTCTAATTCTACATACAACTCAAGGACAAAGTTACCACAGATATGTAAACAAGGCAAAATTAATTAATTTCACATTCCTAAGTTGGGCCCTCTGCTTTCTTTCTTTCCTGAAGAAAATGCTCACTTGATAAGCGGCATCCAGATCACATGTTCAGTCTTATGCTTTTGATATCCAAGCAGGAATTGACACAAAATACTGGTTTACAGATTAATAAACATGTCTGAAGCAAGTTTGTGAAGGAATGGGTTAATACTCAATACCTGCAGTTTACAATACTCACCATGTCAAGATTTCAATCAAAGCATCTGTACTTGATACGTGAAAGACACAAGACAGCTTTAGAAAAGTAGAGACAAATTCACATACTAAACATATCCTTGATACAATCAGATTAAAAGATGGATAAAGCAATCATCTTTGCTGGAAAAATTCCACAAATTTCCCCAAAAAATTACAGACAGACTTGAAACTATGAAAAAAGAAATAAGCCCCACAATATACTTGAAGAAATTACTTTATCACATTTTTTCTCACTGCTCAAAATCAAACTATAAAACAGGGAGAGAAGTCTTTCTTTGCATGTTCAGTAAAATTGATTTTTTATATCAGGTATCAAGAGCCAGGTCTTAAAGGCCTGTCTTTGTGTCCACATACTAAAAATTGTTTAAATAAGAATTAACTAAAATATTCTTATACTGTTAAATCCAAGTGGTAAACAAATAAAATGTTTATAATAAATTTTTACTTGCCCCCGCCGAAAACCCCCAAACCTCATGGAAGAGAGATTCTTTGAGGTTTGGGATTTTTTAACCTACTTTTTCTTCTCTTTTACATTAACTGCTATGTCAGGACACTTAGTAGCAAGTTTTCTGCACAAATCATTCATCTGCACACATCTGCAATTCACAACAAACATCAAGCCTGGGTGTTTCAACTCCTCTGCAATCTTAACAACAGCAGAGGAATGGGGAGTTTGCCTTTCAGTATTTATGAAAAAGTCAGCTGAAAACTCAGACCTAGATAGGGTGCACAGTCTTCCCCCATCCAGCATTTGCTTCCTCTTTTTAGCATGAACACTTGAAATGAGAACTCATTTTATTTAACAAAATTCAATAATTTATAATATTGAAGTAGATCCACCACTAAAATTTCCCTCATTTACAGAAGTGTAGAATTTTCTGTGCATACAGACTGCTGTTATGTACACACAAATGGAACAGGTCATCAAAAGAACTTTTTGGCTGCTGCTTCTTGTTGGCTCCTGAAAGAAAAGGCAGAAAAGAATTCTTCGAGTCTTTTTAATTTGAAACTAGCTAACTGCTTTAAATTTTCATTCATTTTAGGATTAGAAGCTTCCACTCCTTATCAATAGAGACTTAGAGAAAATATAAGTCACATCACAAAAACAGAATATAATTTTTTCTATTCACAAAGACATAGTTAGCATCACTTATTTCCAATTTTGCATCAGACAAAAGAAAAAAAAAAACAAACAACCCCAGATTCTGGACACAAGCCAGAACCAATGAAAGAACAAAAAACAAACTGACTTTTAAAATACCCTTCAACATTTTCTGACGTTTCTCAGTATCTGATTGGCCTAAATATCATCTTAGAAAAGGAAACCCATGCAACTAAGCAGGGAAAGAATTGACTTTAAGTGGGGTTTCTTTTTCCCTCTTGGCACAGATCATTAATTTTCTTAGTGGATACAGATACTGCAGATCAACCACATCCAGGTGCTGGAATTACAAATACATCACAAAGAACTGGAGGGGACCAGCTCCTTGTTTGTCTTGAAAATCATTGTTCTAGCCGATGACAAAAAGACTACCAAGCATGGAGGTTGTACTTTTCATCAATGCAAATAGAATTTCAACATTATGACATCAGAAGGAGGGGGAAGAGAACAGAAAGACCATGCCAATTTGCTTAGATTAAAAAAAACACAACAAAGGTTCCCACTTGATACATGGTGAGTGGGGGTAAAAGAAACCAAACTTCATTATGACAATTCAACATTTCCACTGGGTTCTGGGACAGTGGTAAATTTTGCACTCTTGGAGGTTTTGAAGACCTGACCAGTTCAGACCCTGAGTGACACTGTCTGAATTCAGTGTGGACCTCGTTTGGAGCAGAAGATTGAACTGGAGACCTCTCAAGGTCTCTTCCAATCCGAATGATTGCTTGTTTTAACAAGATTAACACATTCCAATGGCAGCAGTCAGTTTCAAAACTGTCTTGCCCAGCTGTCTTTGTCACACAAGACTTACCTATACATGACATAACCAATGAATAACACAGTTTGCACTGCCACAAATATGAAGAAATGCATTGTAGATAAGCAGGATGGAAATGGTGGCAACTCTGGACACTTCTGTTTCTCACCGGATGGCTAAAATCCAAGAAAAGGGCAAACAAGACATCCCATCAAAAAACTTACAAAACGAGGGCTTTGCAATTTGATGTAAAATCAGAACACAAGTAGAAAAAGGAGAGAAATGACAGTACTCTGAAAAATACTCTTATTCATCTCACTCTCCCCTCCCACCTTTACCTTTCTCAGACAAATTGCCTGATGTTAAATTGAGGGTTATATGGGAAAGAATACATAAATATGGTAAATTAATCAAGGACCTTCTACAGATCATAAGCTAATTCAACTTAATTGCTACCTAGGCTAGACTAAGGTACTCCTGAACATGAACAGAGTAATTTTTTTGCATTAAGAAGCCTGAAGCCTGCCTGAGTTTCCCCTGATTAAAGCTCTCCCTTGTGTGCAGAAGCACCACAGAATCTCCTCTGTATAAAGCTGTTAAGTAGGGGGACAAACACAAAAAAAAAAAAGCACCCAGAAAACCTAATTGCTTGACCTTGTTTCCACAGGAAATTAGACTAAAAATCATGCTCTTTGTGCAAAACTTCTCATCAAGACCCAGATCATGCAGTTAGGTCAAGGCAGCATAGTTTTAGCGAAGCAGCTTAATGAAGGATTAATTGCTCCCTAAATTGCATGCTGGCTCATCCTAGCTTTTCACTAACAGCCAAAGAGAGCTGTGTTACACTCATGCTTTACACTCCCAGCACATAAATTACCGTGCTGCGTTGTACTAAATGCTCTATGTCCCTCTTTACTACGTGAAGGTGTTCTTTGATGTCATTGAAGTGCTGAGTTGTTTCATAGACTCCTGCAGAGCCAGGGTGTTGAGCCCCACTGATGGATCTCAGAGCATCAGTCACAGAACTTCTGAAACAAGACAAATAACAAACCAGCTTTCAATACACACTAGCTTTTCTACAAACAGCAGTTATTCTGGACAGCTTTTGTTCATTAGAATTAGGCAGAAATACATAGTTGCTGACTAAAAGGCAGCAATTTTTTTCTAGCTTTCAAGAGTACCTCTCAGGAAATAACCTTTTAGTCAAACTATGATTTTTAACAGTAGTTAATTGTGCAGACAGTGGCCATTTGTAGAGTGCCCCATCTCTCAGTCAAGCTGAGAATAAGAACTAGCAAATATTCTGCTGCCAGACATCTGCTTTGCCAGCCTGACTGATGAGGGCTATAGAACAAGAGTTCTGTCTGAGGTGCCTGCCAAGGCTTTAGGATCAGCAGAGTTTAATGCAATCTTTGAAGAAATCCAAAAGCTGTCTGAAAAATAAATAAATAGATAAATAAATAAAAGCAGTCATGTAAGAAATAAAAATAAGGAAGAGGCTTTAGGGATAAGAAAAGATTTAGATACATCCTTGTTTTGTGATTACCATTTATATGAGGAACTCAATTCCCATATGCATTGTCATAATACTTAATATTGTCTTATTGTGGATTCATTTTGCTTCTACAACAAATGAAATTAAATCCAGAAAAAGTTGAGGTTTCATAACTAATTTGGTTTGAGGTAAACTAGTCAATGAGAGAAAAAAGCCTTAATCTCTAATCAATATGTTTATATAATTTTCCCCTATTGTGCTGTTTCTTTTGAGTTGCAAAGAGGATTATTCTACAGCTAAAATATTTATCATGTGAATGATAATCTCTTCATTATTAACAGAATGGACAATCAAAATGTCTGCCTTTGGATTTCTTTTTAATTTACTTAAAACTTTCCATTTGGTTCAGATGAGAGCGTATTTCAGTGCTTTCATGGAGCACTCCTAACTCTCTGTAGAGTGATCAGCAGTTTTTCATTTACCTGGACTTATAAGTAGTGTTATAATAATATATTCTAGAAGTAAATTGATCACTGGAAGGTTTTATCTTAAATAACTCATCATGTCCACTGCCTAATAACCACTGATAGTAATTCTGTCTTTCAACACATCTCACAGTGTTACAAAACAAGTGGGACACTCTGGTTCTTCTCCCTCCCAACACAACCATCTCTACATATTGAACAGAAATCTGCACATCCACCCTTCTCCAGACTGATCCAGCCTTTGTTAAAAGCAAAATAATTTCCCTTAATAGACACAGGCTGTGTCAAATTGAATTTATATTGACTTTTGCATTAATAACACCCTGCTGACAGTTTCTGTTGTAGGAACATGCAAGATTCTTCTGTAATCGGGTGATTAAGAAATCCACAATCTTGCCAAGAAAATTACTTGGTCCCTAAGTCCTTTTCCTGCGGGATGACAAGTGATGCCCCGAGGGGCTGTTTATTTCTCTCTCTAAATAAAGCATGTCTTTAATCTAAGAAAACTATTAAGATGATGTTACGCAAACTCCAAGCTGGTAAGTAGTCACTAAAAGGGCAGACCGCCAATGTTAACAAGAAAATCTAATTTGCTTGCAAGGTATAAAGATTTGTCAAGAATATTAACATAAAAGCTTCTGTGGAAGAACAAGTGCAAAAATGGAAGCACTTTAATCTTCATTCTACAAAAAACTGACCTACTTAGATAAATCACAAGAGCTGCCCTTAAACTAATACAAGGGGTGGGGGGTAAGCACAACTGAAGGAATTGTTTTTCTCTTTTTTTTTTTCAAATACAAGGTAAGGAATGTTTTAGCTGCTACAAATGAAGGGCTAAACTATCTTAAAGCCATTCTTGATTAAGACAGCAACAGTAAAACATCTTAAAAGAAGTACTGAGACATCCCAATCAAACACAAGCATCTTCACAAATCTATTTTAGTAGTATAGCACCTTCAAGATAAGGTGTTTATGTCATTGTTTTTAACAGGGCTGAACTTACCTGTTGAAGTGGAATTTCATGATAAAAAAGGGACAAATTAGGGTGCTCAGCAATCCTTGGGGCATGAACTGATTTTATTACAGAAATTCAATATATGCAGGGAATCTTCACTAAGGAACTGACACAAACGTCAAGCTTGTCTATATCGTCCCACTGAAATAATACACAGGATATAAACAGAAATCATAAAATTCAAAACACAGCCATAACATTTGGCAGGTGTTTACCGTATTTCCTTTACTTGTCTAATGACCTCTTCTTGGGTTTTCACAACTGTCTCTATCTCTTGCTGGGAAACCTGGTAGGGGCAGGGGGAGAAAAAAGATCAACATATCTTGGAAAAAACAAATGGATCCCACTGCTGAAATCAGGCTGGGCTCTGAATCACCATGGGTTTTATTTACCTGTCCCTGCTGACCTGGAAACCCAGCTCCTCTTTTGGCAATCTCCTCTGTGACTGCAGAGACGTATTTCCTCTGCTCATCCAGAATCATGTCCAGTTGCCTGTTAAGCTGTTTGATTTCTAGATGAATTCGATTCTGCCCCTCAAAGATTTGCCTCAGTTCACGATCACTCACAGTTTCAAAAACATCTTCTGCTGCTAGGAAAAAATGCACAGGGGATTCTTACACATGTGCATGTTCCTCACAAGTTGCATTGGATAATTCTTCTTGCTCCCTTAACGTATCCAGATCCATCTACCTTCTCGTACAACTTCACCATCCCAAAGTCCAAAAGACTCTGTGGCAAAGGGATTATTTCTTATCAAAGAAAGGCTGAGCTGTATCTCAAAAATGCAGATCAAAACAACACTTAGGACCTTTAGAACAGTCATAACTTATCACTGTGCAATAAAGATGACAACCTGAAATTTCACATCTAGATGCCCAAAGTACATTCCCAGTGTATTTGCAGTTGCATACAGCTATTAAAATCCACTGAAGTAACAAATGGCTTCCATTATATTTTCACCTAATCAGGTTCTTGTCTGCCCAGCATTAGGCAAGCATTAAAAAGCTTTTCCATGGTGAGCACGTTTCAAGATATGCACTAGTCCACCTTTAAAAAAGTTTTCTATGAACATGCAGAAACAGAACAAAAAGATGTCCTTTAAATAATGAAAAAAAGGCCATGCTTTCTTAAGCACCACATTACAGAGGGATGCATGACCTTCTCTCCCTTCTGTAGTTCATAATTCCCACCATGTTTCCAGTCATTCGTTTTGTTCTTAATCCAGGCACCACCAGAATAACTTTAGAAACAGGAAACACATTACAGTAAAGATTTTAAAATCATGTAAGTAACATCAGTGAGAGCTTAGCAAGATCAGCCGGAGTATCCCTAATTCTGAACATCCTAGAAAACAAGTATTTTCCTGGACAACTGAAAAACAGCTCAAATAACTTGCCTGGCTGTCCTTGCACATCAGGATGTTCCTTTTGAAATTCCTCCTTCTTCTTATCCAATTCTTGCTGAAAGTGTTCAAACTCTTCTTGATACTTCTCTTTATCTTTCTGAGGGATTTCTGCATCTGGTGTTGGCTTTAAAACATTATTGGAGGGAAGGGTACATGTGAGATTTTTCTCATGTTCTCCCCCACTCTTAACACAACTGACTCTGCAGCAAGGCTGTTCAGATTTCAGATGTGAACACAAAACAAAATTACTGCAGCACATTCATATATTTAGCTGAAGTGAAAAACCACACCTTCCCATGGAGATCAAATAGAAAATTTTCCCAACAGAAAATGAAAACAAGTTTTACAAGGATAAATGCTATTCAGCAGTACAGAATCATTCTAGAAGTAGGGAAAGTTGGGAGTGAGAACAAACATTTGCCCACTTCCAAAAGAAAATGTACTTTGGTTTGATTTAACATCGCGAGTTTTGTTGCTTCAATGGTACTTCCAGAATGCTGGTCTTGAGAATATTAATGACAATATTACTGAAACATTACAATACTAGTTCAATTTTTCTAAACCAGATGACAGCACAGCTACATACCAAAAATTGTGAAACAGGAATGCCACATGTGACTTACAAGGAAATACCATTATCTGGTGCTGCACATAAAACAACATGCACAATAAAATATTTTATTAATCATGCATAAAAATGCTTACTGCTTCCTTCCCAGGCTCCGTCAGCTGGAAGGTCAGAAATGACAGCACATCATGGTCATCTGTATTCAACAAACAAAACGAAACCACCTTACAAGGTAAGTAATTCCCAAGCCAATCTTCCACTTGCAAAGGATCTTCAAAAAACAGCATCCTCCCAAGAGTTTGTGCAGAGGGGAATGAGACTATATAGGGGCTTTGTCAGGAAAAACCAAAAATTCTTTAGCTGGAGTCAGGAAAAGGCCAAAGCATGTCAGTAATTTGGGACTGCAAGAGGGTTAATTACATCATCATGGTCAAAAATTGGTATTATGGCTCAACATTAGTAGTAAAAACTCAACCACCAAACCAACCTCTCCTGCAAGCCTTGCAAGTCCCCACAGCATTTGCCATAATTTTTAACATTTCCTACCTGCAAGTCCCCCTGTGGCTGCAGATATTCCAAAGTACCCTTGTGATGGCAACACCATATCTTCCACTTTGGCACAAAATTCATAATCCTCTTTATCCGGAGTAAAGCCATTATTAATTAATACCTAAAAAGACAAACACTTAGGATTTTCACCACATTTGTGTTGTTTCTTCAGTTTGCAGTAATGCTCACAAAATACAACTTATTGGGTGACTCAGCAGCTCATACCAGAAACAAAAAAACTATTTCTTTCCCGAAAGAGACATTTTACATAAGCATTCTATTAGCAAAACTTTGCATCCTAAGAAGGTTCTGGGCAACTGATCTACCCCAGTCATCCCTTGCAGTTCTGATTCAAAGCTTGGGGAGAGGCTGCAAATGCATCCCCAGAGAAAGAGAGAACTGCTAAGTTTAACAGCAACATCTGGAACAGAGGAGCTCCTAGAGGAGGCATCAGGGCCCAGATGAAAACAGAGCAGCCTTGGAGGCTGAAATCTGACTTTCATTCAGGAGTGACAGACAGCTCTTCCCATTACAACACAGTACAAGGTCTGCCCTCTTCTAGGTGCAGTCATGTTTACTTTTAGAGAAACTTCTACTACAAAATGACAGCTCTGCACTTTATGGCTGCTTCCTGTGAGTATTTGAACAGCACCTTTCCAGAAGGAATCAGAACCCAACAAACACACACTCCATAGCTTTCACAACCCAGCACCACATTAGTATTTTTCTCTCCTTACCTGGAAGGAATTCACAATCAGCTGAATAGTATTTAAGAAGCCTTAAAGACTCCCTTATACCAGTGGTTTTTAATCTTTAGTCTTCAAAGCCCTACTATTTTTTGGAGGTGAGAAGCCTCAAGTAGAAAATTTAAATCTACAGTTAAATAATTTGTTTTATTTTTTAGCCACATTTCAAGAACCTCTGGTTCAAAAATCAGCTACAATACCCTCTGCAACTCTTAGATCAGCTTAAGAAATACCAAGCTTAGAAGCTGCTCAATCACCTATAGCTTAAACAGATCCTGACTTTAGGACACCTCTCCAGGCAAGTCAAGAGCAACAGAAGGGTTTGAGCACATTATGAGTGTGTTTGCACGACTGCCTCCTAAGTCACATTAGAAAAATCAGCAATACTTGCATTCTAATGCAGCCAAAAGCACCTCCTTCCAACCTTTGCTGCCAAGCTCCACATTCCCACCACTGGAACTGACATATTTGTTGCAACTCTGTGAAAACCCAGTCTTACATTTAAGAAGCTGAGAAAGACATGTAATTCTGTTATTTCAGACTTACAGTCAGAGTTTTTTGGTAGTAAGTGATCTTGACTCGCACAGGATAGGGCTTGTTCCGAAAGTCCCTCTGACAGGATGCCAGTGCTTGCGTGGATCCATCACTGTGCAAAAAGAGAACATCAATAAAACTCTGTGTTATGATTAAGCAGCTGGGCCAAAAGTGTCTGACTCTCACTAAGCAATCTCATTCCAGTTTTTCAATCTGCAAGCTTGTCCAAGGCTGTTCTGTAACTGCACTAAGCTTTCTGCAGGGATCTCCAATACTGCATGCTGTACATAGGACACAATGCAGAGGGAATGTAGCAATGGGGAAATCGGTTTTCTAGGACACTTTCTAGTATCACTTTCAGATATATTCCTGCATCTGGGAACCTAGATGGAAATAAGCTATAGAGACTGCACCAACTGAGCTAGACACCACTCTTCTCCAAAATCAAAAAAGGTGTCCATTGTGCTGTTGATAAACAATCAGAAACCAAAATTAATCCAACTAATTTTAGTAACAGCAATTAGCTTTCAGTTATTAGCTGTGTGTGGAGGATCCCCATAAGCAATAGTCTGTACTTTACCTATATTTATCTGAGTTCATCTATCCCAAAGGGCATATGCCACTTAAATATCCATCAGTTGCCAATTTCTCTGCTGTTACTGCCAAACATCATTTTAACAAATAGAAACAGTAAAATGTAAAGGAAACAACCAAGTTTCATATGAAAGAAGCCTTTACAATGCTTCTCAAAGGGTTTCATGGACCATTTCAGCATTCAAAAGCAGGCTTTCAGCAATAACACTGAAAATAAACTTACTTCTGATGGTCATACAGCAGCTTTCCATTGTTGCCTACAACAATCACTCCAGGGTTGTTTTTCTAGGGAAAGAAATGGCACAAAATGGATTCGTTTAATTTGAAGGGAAATATCAGCAACATCTCTGACAGCCTTCTACTAAGATCAGTCTAAAATGTCTAAAAGCAAGCCAAAGTTGTGCAAGGAAAGCAAAAGCACCAAAGCAGATCTACTATGTATTGTTTAAGTTTCAGGATCACTCTGGACTGGAAAACTGAGAATTGAAAACAGTAATTGTCATCCTCATCTGCTACAAAATCTTTGCTGCTGAGCTACTCAAGGCAGATATCTTCCAAGAAAAGGAGCATCTCTGAAGACACACATAGAAATTAGTGTTTCCAGTATAAGGGAAACTTGACTGTTTTATTTTATCCCTTTCAAGTGAAAGAGAGGAAGAGGAAAACAACATCATAGTTTTTTCCTCAACAGGCAGGAAATTAATTTGTCATCTTTGCTACAAGAGTTTCCTTCCAACCAACCTTTCCATCATTGTCAAACGAATCAAAGAAAATTCCAACACCATTCCATTTATCAGCTGCCCCAAAAACAGGGCCTTCCAAGCCTTGCTCTTCTGTAAACCAGATTGCCTATGAAGAAAGCAAAAAGTCCTAAGTCAAGATTCACTTTTAAAGCACATCCACTTTTCTCAGTTAGATGAAACTGCTCCTACCAATCCATCAGCTCCGATGCGGCCTCTTCCTGTAACTCGAAAGGTCACTTCCACTTCCCAATATTCAAATATTGATTTGTTTTTTGTCCACACTGAGCCCTTCTGGCTTTTCAAGGAGGTTGTTATACGGATTTGATCTGCACTTGGGATGGCATCTAGAAAGGAAACAAGGATGTTCTAACTTGCTGTTTAGCAGTGTAAAAGAACAAAAGACATACATTGAGAGAGAGATTAATGTGCTTGCATTAAATATTTCTTTTAGGAATTATTTTCTTGAGAAAGCAGGGGTAAAACCCCTCATCTATAGACGGTGTCCCTCATGTCACTTGTAGCATAATGTCAAGTAAAAAGGTTACATTTAAGAATTAAGCAGTAGCAACTAAATTAAAGTCTGACAAAAACCAAAATCACAGCAGAAGTTACTGCAGAGAAACTATGCGAAGGTGGAACTGTAAATGTCAACACCTTTCAGAAGGGGAGGACACTCAGGAAAGGAAACAAGCCTTTCCAAGCACAACAGAACCCTTGACCCAGAGCGCACAGAAACTGTACGAACATTGTTCAACCAAGTCCTATTTGCCAAGGCACACGCTGCATTTCGAGCTTTGAGACGATGAAACCCAACAGTTTTTCTGGCAGCACGGCCCGGGCCGACCTCGAGCGCGGCAGCAGTGACACATCAGCACTCCGCGGCAGCGCCACGAGTCCCCTCCCCAGGGCCCGCAGCCGCCACACCAGGAGGCTGTAGGTGCCTTCGCACCGCGGGTGGGAGCCCGGGCGGGCCCGGGCACTCCCCCGCCACCGCAGCATCTCCTCTGCGCCTCTGGTGCCACGTGGAGTCCGAGGGCACGGAGGGCACCCACGGCCAGCTTCGCCCGCGGCTTCTTCCCGAGACCCCGCGTGCCCCGAGCGAACACTGCTGCCTCCGACTCAGGAACGTCACTGATCCGGCCCCGCCATCCCCGCCCGGCACTTACTGCCCGTGTGCACCCAGAACGGCACCGTGCCGTCCGCCTGCACGAGGTGCGGCCCCTTGAAGCTGTACTTGTACTCGAAGCGCCGATGCGGCGCAGCCGCCGCGCCCTCCGTGGCCTGTGCACCGGAGAGAGCCAGACGGCCGAGGGCGAGCAGAAGCACCAGCGGGGCTAGCGGCGCCGCCATCTTGGCCGAGCTGCGGGGCGAAGCACAGGGCCAGCAGGGCGGCCTCTGATTGGACGAGCGCGGGGGCGGGCACGTGCGGGGCGGGGAGAGAGGCGGGCCGAGGGGAGGGCGGGAACCGGGCCGGGCTGAGGGCCGGGCGGGGCCGGCGTGAGGGCGGGGAGCCGGGGCGGGGAGAGGGCCGGGCCGCCGGGCGCCGTCGAAGCGTGGCTCCGGTCGTGGTCCCTCCTGGCCAATTTCCGAGCTGCCCCGGGTGCGAGGGGCCGCGCGCTTGTGAGCGGCTGTACCGCCCCACCGCATTCGTGCGGCCTCTCGGACAGCTGCGAGCCGCTGACAGTCCACAGAATGTCTGAAAGATAAACAATCTGTTCTTTCCCCTCAATAATACTTTCTTAGCAAAGACCGCAAGGCTCTTTCCACGGGCTCTTTTCAGTTCATTTGCAGAGTAGTCGGAAGTCTCGCAGAAAAATCCACACTGTTTCTCCCAACATGCGAGGCCAGCCTTCCGCAGAGGTGAGCAAAACAAACCTAAGGTGACATGCCCCAGCCGTGGGCTGTCACTGACAGGTGACAGTGGTGACAGGTGGGGAGAGCCTCCGACACTGCCACGATGAGAAGCGCGGCTGTTTGTCAGTGTGCAGCGTCACAAAGCAGGGGCAGGGCTTATCTCAGAGTTAAATCAAACTGAACCAACAGTTAAGAACTTCCTTATTCATTCTCTCAATTTCCATTTAGCAGCCTGTCTTACAGCCTTATTGGAGAAAAAAATAATTAACGAGAATGAGGGGTTTTTACATTTTCTTTACATCCTTACATACTTTTCATACCTATTTGATTCTGACATCCCTTCTTTTAATCTGCGAATATGAGCAATCTAAGACTCAGTAAGTAGGTTCAGAGCCTGCTAAAGAAGAGGATGATCTTGAAGGTATTTAGGAAACATTAAGTCCTTTTTCTAAAGCGGCACACATTTTCTTCAGCTTGGGTGAAAGTAAAACCTTACATTCTCACTTCTTTTTCAGCTACACAAAAGAATAAACAAATATATGACAAGATGAGACTTGGAAAGCAAAATGCTTCTGAGGTAAATGTTAGATTTTCTACATATAAATGTATTGAGTATTCTTGATCAGTTAACAATTGTTTCTATAGAGAAAGAAGTGCTTGATGTTTTGTTTTATATAGTGTCTTCCATCCAACAATACTCTAAACCATCCCTGATTTATTAATCTGTTTTGCATTTTTAGAGCATATATGTGGGAGATGTCAAGGGAATTGGTAGTCTCTTCTTGACAGCTTTCTAGACACAGAAAACTCAGTTGTTTTTCTGCCCTTTAAAGATCTAGAAAGCAATTTTTGAGGTAAAATTCTGGAATTACTTTAGGAGGATAAAATGGTGTGTGCATCAGAGATCCAAACAGAGCAGCATGAGGCCCTCTCCTGTCTCTTTCTTAAGTTTGGCAGTAACCTCAGAACTGATGTCAATAAAATACCAGAACCATGCAGAAGGAGACTAGAAACCCAAAAGCACAAGCCTTGAAGCAATTCTCTCCTACCCACTCAGCCACACAGGTGAAAGCAAGCTGAAATTTTGCCATTTAAAGGCATTGGCATAAACGCTATCTTAGCAATTGTGCATGGAGGATTTGTAAAACCTCCTTTGCAAATGGAAACTCCCTTAAAAGTCTTCTCCCCAGGCGTGGAAAGCTGCCCTCCTATCTGCTGTGACATGCTGGAAAACATCCAGAAACTCCCAGAATTATAGATATTAGCAGTTTAGACTCTTCAAGTTAAGTCTCTTTGAATTGTTTTGCTACATGAACTCACTAGAGGAAACAAAGAATGTTTCCTATTTATAAGAACTTTCTTGAATTCTGTCCTGAAAATTACATTTGAATTCAAACCCAGTAACAGGGAAATGAAGGCTCAGCAAAGAGAACAGAAAATGGCCTGAAACACACTTGCATTAGCAGGGACTGAGAGCACTGGCAGGATGATAATCTGTATAATCATAATTCTGTACAATCATAAAAAATGAAATAACTTCATTGTCTCAAATTCTGCCCGGAAGTAGTTAGTATAATTTCTCTGTCATCATTCTTATAAAAACGCCATGATATTTTCCATAGGTCTCGTCAGGGAAGTCAAGACCCCTCCGAACACAAAGTAACTATAAATCTCTCCTTCAGCCTCCAGAGCTCTGAGCATTTGGATACATTAACAAGCCCACACTGGAAAGGGCAGAGGAGGAAAAAGGAAAAAAAATGATGCTCCAGTGAGTGAACTCTCCTAAAAAGTCTGGGGAGAACCACTGCTTATGCTAATAAATTTTTAAGGTATCTTGTGTTGAACTTGAGGATTTTGAGCAAAAATGTGTGGCTGTATCTGTATCCAGAGGACCTGGCTGGTCTCTTCCCATCTCAGTGGTCAGTCCATGATTTTTATAAATATCCCTGAAAGCAAGCCTTTGCACACAGGCAGAATTATTTTCTGTGTCACAATAGATGGGAATGCTGAAACAGACTGGGAACTTTGCACTGGCTGTGCTTGGATATATGTGCAGTTAATTAAATGCTGTGTGGAAGTCAGAGAGGATTTTAGTTTTGGTTTTTCCTGAGACCATGCCTTAGCATTTGAGCCTTAGTACAGCTTTATAAAGCCACTCATTGAAGCCAAAGACTCACTGTCCTTGAGTTGCCACTGGAAACAATGGATAGAAAAGGCACTGGGCGTCTTAAAGAGTATTACGTTTTCTCATTATGTCTGTTTATCAAATCAGTGAAGGGAAGGTGAACTTTCAGAAATTTTAAGCCATATTTCAATGATCCAGCCCCAGTTCATCTCTACTCCAAGACATCTGGAAGTAACAATTTTTCTTTTTAGAATAATAAAATTATTAAGGTTGGAAAAGACCTCTAAGATCATCAATCTAGCCTTTTAAAAACCTATTTTTTGACAGAAGAATTTCTTAAAATGTACCATAATTTTTAAAAATACAATTACTATATTGAGTCCTGTTTTTTTGTGCTTCATCTCCCTGTCATAGCCTTGAGAATTCTCCCTTGCTCCTCCTCCTAGGCCAGCAATCTGTGTATGAAGTGTATTATTGAATTTCAATTACAATGTTAATTACAGAAGACAAGTGGTTACTGAATCTTGCACCATAATTAATCAACCTGATATTTACTTACTCCGTTGTTCACACTGGATTAAACTGGGTCTGGACAAGCAGGGCAAGGAAAGTGAGTGACAGGAGCATTATCATGGCACACTGCCTCCGATTGGGAAAGTTCATCTTCCTTCTGAAAGAGACGCCTTCAGGGATCATGGAATTTGAATTCCCTGTGAATTTAGTGTCATCTTAGCTTGACCAGCTCTGGAAGAACATATTAACCTCCTCTTGTGATTTTCAGAAAACCTTTCTAATTTAGCAAGTAATTAAGGGTCACATGTAGGATAAAGAGCTAGATAAGCTTGGATTACGCACAGGAAGCTTTGTTTCCAAGGCAACCCGAGCAGAGGGGGTGTTAATGCTGAGGTCAGGCACTTAATGAACTGGGAATGGTTACTGGCTGCAAAATGTATTCGAACTGAGCAAGGCGAACTAACAACTGAATTACCATTTAATGATTTGATGAGAGAAAACAAATGCCTACAGAGCTACTTATCACGGCAAATACTGAAGACAAAGCTTACAGGCGGTGGCACCGTTCTGCTAAGTAAGGTCAGGAGAAGTCCAAAACCATGACGCTTGACAAGCCCGAAATACTTCAGTCAGCACTGATGGATTTCGCGACTTCCCAGTGTGAAGGTGTCGCTGTTTGCGTCAGCTGCCGTTGCTGACACACTCACCCTGCGCTGGGTGTTCTTTTCCTCCCGAGGTAAGTCCTGCCCGGAGGTTGCTGCCTGTGGAATCACCCTGGGGGATTTAGCACACTGAAAAGCAAGACAGCTCTTCCAAGAGCTCAGGACGCAATACCCTCCTGGGATTTTAGACTCTGGGAGTTAATCCCACGGGAGATTTGACAGGGCAAATCTCACACACAAATACCGTGGACATAGATAAAATAGCCAAACAGCTCATCTGTAGCAAAATAGATGGATTTAGTAAAACACGTTAATATTTTCAAAATGGATTCTCGCATTGTTTTGTTCTGTATGAGTAAGGAACAGTTGGGAATGAGATTACTGTTCTTGAAGAATATTAGAGGGTATGGAAAGTGGAGATGACCCATTAAATATCTGCCGCTTTCTCAGTTCACTTGGACCATAGCTCTGTAAGAGAAAGAATTGCACAGGCATTTTTCAAAGCATTGTTTAAATCAAACAGACATTCTCTGCTTTTTCGGACAATCATGGGATATTTTGTAACAGCTGGGGTGTTCTTGTGGCAGGAACACAGGCACCTCTAACTTTGTGCCATGCTTTTTGGAAATATGTGGATGTATAAATCAGGA
Organism: Acrocephalus scirpaceus scirpaceus; assembly: GCA_910950805.1. Classification (NCBI taxonomy): domain Eukaryota; kingdom Metazoa; phylum Chordata; class Aves; order Passeriformes; family Sylviidae; genus Acrocephalus; species Acrocephalus scirpaceus. The sequence continues at coordinate 55,589 of OU383776.1, read as the reverse complement.
CAATTTTAGAGGCCAGCTGATCTCTGGTTTTGTTCTGTGTAGCCTCGGCATAAAAGCAGGTGATTTTACATTAGGCCACCTGTTTGCACAGGGGAAATTGAAATGCTATGCTCCCTCAAACATGAACTGTAGGACTTTGAGTTAAGGGTAAGACTGTGCTGAAGGTGAGCTGGCAAAACCTAAGCTGCTCACAATATTCAAAAACAAACCAACACACAGAAAAGGCACCAACCAAAAAAAAAAAATCTAAACCATGCTAACAAACAAACATCCAGAAGGGAATTTACCTTCTTTGCCCACAGGTAGCCAGAAAAAAAAAAAAAAAAAAAAAAAAAGGGGGGGGGAAAAAAGTCATAGCCTTAAATAAGTTAAAGGTTTGAATAGTGGCATTGAGAATTTGTGCAAGATATTCGGGGATATTTTGCTTCTCTTCCAACTGCCAAATACCTGGCAAGAGGGCCAACAAGGCCACAGACTCTTTACACAAGATTTTTGAGGATGCCATCACAGGTTTTTGTGGGGTTTTTTGTTTGTTTGTTTGTTTTTGGTTTGGGGGTTTTTTGTTTGTTTGTTTGTTTTGAGATGCAATTTGATAATTATTCCTGGATCAAGGCTAAATCTTATAAGTAATGGATGGGTATAAATTAATAAAGGGCATCATGCCTTCCACAACCCACTTCATTAAAAAGGCTAGATTTCAAAAGGATGCATCAATTGGGTGGCTAAATCCACTAAAGGAACTGCAAAGACCTTAACATGCTTGGGAAAATCAAATGCCTTAATCCAAATTTGGCCTGTAGAAGCCTCATGGCGACAATTACTGTTTTGATAGTGATCAGAATTACGCCATGAGATGGAACAAAGCTGCACCATCCTCACTTTCCTCTTCAGTGAGAGATCCCCTTCTAACATGTCCTTCTGTGGTGCTGGATGGCTCTTTTTTACTTGAATTTTATTAAAATGAACAATTGAGCCATTCATGTTTATCTCAAACAGGGATGAGCTGAACAGATTTAAAACCATCTAAACCTCTTTGAACATTACGAGCTGTCAAATTTAGAATCTCTTTCATCGAATGGCCCAGAAGTGAGGCACAAAAACCATGGGAACATCCCTGCCTTTGAACTTTGGCTTCTGGAGTGCAGGTTCTAGGTGAGCTGCTCATGTGATTCTCAGCACAGCTTTAACCACACAATTTCTCACTGCTGTCTCTCTTCTGGTTGTGTGACTAGTCCCTGTCACTTGTCAGATATCTCCCCCAGACTCTTGAGCCTCGCCTCTGATACACTTTTGTTATCTCCTTTGTTTTATCTCACCTCCCTACCTTTGCTGTTTGCTTTCTCCACATCTCTCTCTCTGCTGACTATAGGCCTTCCCTCAGCTCTGCCCAAGTTCTTATTGTTCCTCTAAAACCCTACCTGTGCCAGTCTCCGTGGGGAGGGCAATATAGGGCATGATCCCTAATGCATCTCCTGATGAACAGAGAACCATCCAGATAATTTTCAATGCAAGCACATCACTGCCACTTTTCTCTGTTTCTGTATGTGAGCAGGAAGGAGTTCTCAGTGGTTTGGTACCCAAAGGAATAAGTCAGGGGAAGTCCCCTTCAACTGAGTTTTATTGAGAAGAACTCTCTGAAACACCAGGAAGAAACCTGTGGAACTCAGGGGAAAATAGACCTACCCACTGACCCATGATGTTGTGCCACCCCCTCTCGCTGAGTTATCTTTACACTGCTTTTGTCTCCTCTAACCCCACCCACACCAAGTCCTTTGCTGTCACCCCTTGTGCTTTTTTGCCTTCAAACGAAATTTGTAAACCTACTAAACATTATCCCAAGTGAATTCTTACTGAACTAACATTTCCAGAGTGACCAAAACTGAGGAAAAGCCATTTTCAAGACTATGAGACAAAGCAGCAGGAAGGAGGACAGGGAAGGGTAAGGGGGGTTTCACTTCCCAGCCCCTCCTCTGTTGCCTGCTTTCTCCAGCTTTATTGATGTCAGCAATTGATGGATACACTGCCATCTGCCATCTCTCCTGCAGGGATAGCTGCCAGATTCCCTATGAAGTCAAAAATGAGATTTATTGGCCCCGATGGTAGGACCCACAGATGAGAAGGCCTGAAAATGCACTCAGGTCCCACCAAAAACAAACCAAAAATGCTCTGCTCTAGCAAGTACAATGCTGATTACAGAGGTGATTTGGCATGTGACACTCCAGGAGCTTTGCAACCACTGAATTGCTCTCTGCTTCTGCAGGAAGAAGCACGGTTTTCAGTTTTGCATCTTTCTTGGCTGTTTTACAGCTGGATGGCTATGGATACCTGTTTGGAGGAACTTTGTTCTTTAGTAAATTTCTTTCTAGGAGCCAGAAAGAAACCCCTCGTCTTCATGACAACCAAAAGAAAAGCAAGTGACCATGCACTAAAATGAAAATAATCCAGTTCAGAATGTGAATAGCACTACAAGTCACCAAGCATAAGCACAAACCCAAGGAACTCACTGTTTGTAAACTGATTGGGTTTTCTATACACAGGAAAAAAAAAAAGAAAAAGGAAAAAAGAAAAAGTGAGGAAAGGAGGAGCCCTGACCCTTTATTGCTCATCTACATAAATAGATAATAGAAATGGTCTTAGTGAAAATTTCATTGTCTTCTTCAGCTGACTGGAGGAGTTTCAGCTCCACTTTCCTCTTTCCGTCCAGTAGGAAACTACTTAGCTGCTGGATTTTGAAGAATTTCGAGAGTTGACTGTTGGTCCTGATCCTGTGCCAGAGACCTGAACCTATCATCATTGGGCAGCCTCTCCCTGGAGCCCTAAAGGTGTCACTTACTTGGACAAACAGCCTGAAAAAGCATCCTGTGCCCACGTGTGCCTAGATTGGACATAACAAAAATCAGAAACGGCAGAGGATTGTGTTTAACACAGGGATTTGGAGTGTCACCTTCAAAAAGATCACAGAATTATTTCTGTGTCTTGCTAGGCAACATCAGCAATACAGCAAGGCCTTTTTGTACTCTCCTTTAGCACTCAGAATACTCTCAGTTGCTGGGAAATACAGAATTGGTCTTTAAAACGAGGAGCTAGTATCAACCCATCTACAGAATACATGGAAAATACAGAGTATTTAATGTTATGCAAACCCTTCTTTAGGAAATGCATTTGGGTATGGCAAAGGCAGGACGTCTGGCTCCAGATGTAGTGACAACAGGTTTAACACTCTGATGGCAGCGCTTAAAAAAAAGAGAATGCCAAGAACGCTGGCCAAACTGTGTGTATTCATTTAGTGCTGGAATTGTCCCTTTCTCTCCCAAAACTCAAACCATCACAGCCATTTCCCTCATGCAGTCATTTCCCTTCTCGGTTTAGATTCGAACAACAGGAGTTGGTTTAGGTTTGGGCTTTTGAGGTTGGTTGGTTTTGGTGGGTTTTTTGGGGGGTTTTGTGGGGTTTTTGTTTTGGTGGATTTGGATTTTTTTTTTTGGTTGGGGGGGGTTTGGTTTGGGGGTTTTTTTTTGGTGGTTTTTTTTTTTTTTTGGTTTTGGGTTTTTGCTAAGCCCTCATTAACTCCACTCACGCTGTCTTACTCTGTTTGCCAGTGTCTAAGTAGTGCTTTTTTTAAAAAGCAACCAATTAGCACCTCATCAGCTCCAATTAGAGGAGACAAAAGCAGTGTAAAGATAACTCAATGAGAGGGGGTGGCACAACATCATGTAATCACTTAAGACAGCGGTGAGCATTCACTTCGCCGGCCGAGCCTATTCACCTTTTTTTTCTTCTTTCTGGATGCATTTAAGACGCTTTTTTTTTTTTGGAGGGGGGGGTGTTGGGTTGGGTGGGTTTTTTTTTTGTTTTTTGGGGTTTTTTTTTTTCCCTTCTGGGAAGCCAGGTCTCCCAGGAATCTCAGAGTCTGTCATTCGGAGCTACCTGTTTACAGCTCAGCGACCAGAAGGACCTAAACAATCCTATATTGTACGCCCGGTGCTTCCTTAAACTTAGGCCTCCACAAAGGCATGTTTTCAGAAGCTGGGCAGAATAAGTTAAAGGCTGGCTTTATACTCATTAAGTGTTCTGCTTGTACTGTCTTCTAATTACATGGCAGGGCAACAATGTCTTTTTTTTGTCAATGGAGTTCTTTGGAGCAGTTAATTTGGTGCCTGTACTAAATGCCCCCAAACATTAATTAGTGTGGAAGGAACCCTAATTTCCTCAGCGGCTTTCCTCTCCATTTACTTCCCTTGTTTTCACATAGGCTTGGATGAGCCTCTATAATGAAATTACCTCATTAATGCCTTTATTCTTTCAGAGTAATTCATTCAAGATCTACCATTTAGTTTTAATTTAATGCTGTTAAAAGCAAAAGGTGCATTCATGTCTTTGATTAGTGCATTTTTTTCCTCTCTAAAGAGTGGACAGATTTAAATTATTAAGATGGCAAGTAGTGAGTTATAATTGGATACAAGCAGCACTTCAGTGAATATTAAATGCTTTCAAAGCCTGGCCTATCTGCTCTGCTGACTATTAACTGTGTCCAGTGAGTTCTTCTGTGGGGTTTGAATTAACGGCACGTTAACTACTGTGAAGCAAATGAAGTTTAATTTTGTTTATAAAAAACGTTGCAGTTGCATTTATCAACATGACATTTCCATGTAGCAGAGCTCATTTTGCCCCATTATCCTATCCTGACCTCATTGCTTGGTTAGTCCAACTCACACGGGAGCTCATCCTGGGCTCAGCTTTGCAAAGTCTGTCTGGAAACCTACCTGGGTATGGCTTGGAGGATAAAACCTGGGAAATTCTGAATATTGTCACCTTAGCTGCATTTAACCACCTTGATAATTTGCATACAGAGGCACAAATTGTATTTATGGTTAATGGGGAATGTACAGGCATGGACTGAGCAGGGGGGAATTAACACCAGATCTTTGATCTTTAATTGTCTTTATTCTCCTTCCTTCTGTTCACAACTCACGTCGCGAACTACCTGAGGTGCATCAGAGGAACAAGAAGACTTCTGCCACCTGCTTGGCGTGTGCAATTTAATATTAATTAATTAGAGTTTATTGTATGGCTGCAGTGCTCCCAGTGGTCAAAGATCAGTCACATACTTGGGCCAGGACCTCTGCAGGGCCCTGTGCTCCCAGGGATTTTTGGTTTGGAATATCTGCAAGGATGGAGATCCCTCAACCTCTCTGGGTACCTGTTGCAGTTGTCACCTGACTTCAGAGTGTTGTCGTCCTTCAGTAACCGGCAGTGAACTGTTATATATTCAATGCAAGCATCAGCTGTAATAGCATAACTGGATTTGATAATATTTTATAAATAACATATATAACTTTCTTATGTATTATATTTATTATAAATATCTGATATATTTAGTGTATATTACATAGGATACATGTGCACTCTATTATACATCTATTATGACCGCAATCACAAGGCACAAAGTAGTGCTGTTTATCTTTAGAATCTTTCCCACCAGTGCTGTAAAAGCATCTTGGGTTTGGATTAATTTCTCCTCCCAGCACGAGCAGGAGCAAACCTTTGTATTTATTTGTTCCACGGAGGAGCAAGGTCAGGGGAATTTTGAAGTAACTTCTGAATGCATGGCTTTCACCATAAACTGTGTCTCACTGCCCTCTCATGGCTGGATTACTCATGGATATCCCCCATGAGTAATGAGATGAGAGATCTTCCTTAGGTTCTTCCATCAATGTTCTGGCCAGCATCACCTCACTGAATTCCTGCCCCTCTTGGCACAGCCAAACACCACAAGTGCATCGTCCCAAACGAACTCTGGTATTTGCCTCTTCACCCTCGCCCTTTTCCAGCAGACATGGGTAGCACTGGGCTGTCAGATATGTAATTCCCTAGGCAGTTAGTCCCAACAGATAGGAAAAGAGTTCCCGGGAACATGAACACAACTCCCACTGCCCACCTGGCTCAGCCCAGAGTCTGTCCAGCACTCAGCCAAAGCTGCGGGGAGCTGAAACTCTCCCTGGGAAGCTAACTAACTCTGCCTAACTCTGCCTGCCACCAAGGCGTGTCACAGCCCCAGAAGAGACATTTGTCATCCAGCCTGCCAAAATGAAATCCTAGCTCTGCCTTGTGTTTCATGTGTTTTTACTTCATACTTATGATCACAAAAAGCAAGGAATGAGTAAATGTGACTGGTTCCCACTATTGCAATGTGAAGGTTTTTTACAGGCTGGTGTATTTATGGTGGTTTTTTCCACTCCAGGCTTGACTTTTGCCCTCCTTTTTTGATGTCTGCTGTATTGGGTGTCCCAGGGAGGGCTGGGTTCCTTGGCAGGGGTCTTAGGAGTTGGTGCTAATTCTGCTTTTTCTGAGGGTGTATGAAAGTGTGGTACCAAGAAGGCTATTTTCTCTACTGAAAAGAGTTCCCTCAATGACCTCCGTTGCGTGTTTTAATCATGTAGCCTGATGTACTAAGAATTTTACTTTCCAAGCCAACACCTGTAGTAGGTTTCTGTTTGGTTTGTGTCTGGGAAGTGGGATTTGTGCTGGAGGGATGCAGTTGGGAAAAAAGATGAAGTAAACGTGCTCCGGGGATGTGCGGTGAAGGACTGAGTTGCTGGGAAAGGGAGTATTTATAAACTGTGTCCATATTTCCCTGTAATTCTGGTTGTTTGGATTTAGCCTGGGCTTGTCAGCTAAATCACAAACAAGCCAACCCAGCTCCTGAACTCAATTAATGTTTGAAAAGTTCCTGACTTTTGCTAAGTTGAATTTTGTTATTTCAGGAATTGTGGCTCTTTTGTTCCATTGAGCCTTCCCAACTCTGCTGAGAGTTTCAGATGTCAAATACCAATAACATTGGAGATTCTTTGCCTTGTTACTCCCACAAAATACAGATAGTTGTTGGATAGGAGTAACTTCACATGTTTAATTCCCACTTCTCTTTAAAATCAGAGCAGAGGAAGCAGATTTTAAATCATCATTCCATGGACTTCCACCAAATTCCTGAGTGTTCCAAAAGTTTTCCATGTTAGAAATTCCTGAACTTGTTTTCCAGGCAAACAAGGGATTTGGATGTTATTTGTTCCTTTTATTTGATGTTTTTCCTATCTGATTCTAGTAAGGGAATATTTATTGCAAATGCCAATTTTCCATCCCAGCTGGAATTTTTGTACATCTTAGGGCACATTTCCAAGGAAGTTTACCAAGTTAATGTTGGTAAATCAGGAATGGCTGAGCACCTTATCCACAAAATTCTGTAAATGCCCAGGAAAACTTGCTGAGTGTTTAATTGCCATAATTCATCTCTTTGTAAAGTTAAATTTATTGCATTTTCAATCCCATAAATCCCATTAAAACTTCAATCCTGGCCTGACTGCTATTTCTTGGACACAATGGGATGGTTCTTTCCTGCCTTGGCACATTTGGATGATCATCTGAAGTAAGTTTCCCACTAAAATAGAATCTATTTCCAAGCACAACTGGGAGATGTCTGGAAAACCTTACTTTTGGGAGGCACTGGCTTTGTTTTCCCTATGGCTGCATAATCGAGGATCCTCCTGGAGCTGTGTTAGGCGGTGGCCTGAGGGGAGAGCTGCATTATTTATTATTATGTTTTGGGTTTTTTTACTTTTTGATTTCTGTATTTCTTTGGTTTTTTATGCTCTTTTATTGTGTTTTATATTTTCATGGGGTTTTTTGTTTGTCTTTTTAAATAGGTTTTATATTTAATATCCTCTGGTTTTATTTTTAAATTTTTTATTTTATTTTTTCTTCTAATACTTGATTTTTTGATTAATTTTAATTTTTAAAATTTTATTAATATTTTATTTTTATGCTATTTTGTATTGTCTATTATTTATTTTAATATTTTAAAATTTAATTTCCTTTTTAAACTTAATTTTTTATTACTTTTAAATTTTATTTTATTTTAAAATTTTTTATTTCTTTTTTTATTTTATCATTTCTATTTTATTTTTTCATGTTTTCTTTGCTCCTTTTTTTTCTTCCTTACTCTTTCTTACCCCAAGTATGTGGAAGTTTGGCTGTTGGCAACAAAGAAGTTGAAAACGACGTCCATGTCCACTGGATGCCTGGATATGATGGAGAGTGCAGTTAGCAAAACCTCTGTATTTTCTGCTAAATTAAAAAATGTGAACTGAGAAAGCTGTAAACACCGTGGTGCTGTTTTTTTCCTTTTTGCATGCTAACAGTTCTCATTCCACCCATTTACAGAGTAAAGCAGTAGCTTGATGTCGAGATGTATTTCAGAGGTAGCAATAAAACAAAGACTTTTTATTTCGTAACGTTCCAACCCTCATTGTTTACTAACCAAAAAATCCAAAACAAAGCAAAAAACCCAGAAACACCCCGCCCCCGTCCAAAAGAACACAGAAGGAGAAAATGTACCATCAGTATTTTAATAAAAATTAAATCTTTCCTGCTTAGAAAACCAGGCTAATTTAATTCTTATTAATTGTGGTTCTGATGTGCTAGGTTAATGAATTCATATAGTTTAAAATATAATTTAAAATATAAACAAATAAAAACGATTTTAAAAAATAAATACAAAAATATGTAGATGTAAATACATGGAATAAAAATAGAAATATAAAATATGAAAACTAATATCAAGGATATAACTAAATATATAATATTGCTTATTACATATACGATAAATAATACATAGATATGAAAAGATCAATTGTAATTATGAAAATAATATAAAAATATTGCAATATAGCTTGAAATGAAGGCTTTTTTGGTTTGAATTTGGTTGGTGGCAGGGTTCTTTTAGTTGTGGCTGGGGGTCTTTAGGCTCATTTATTTTAGAGGATTTGGGTAGGGGATTTTTGGCCACGTTCTTTTTTGCCTCCGTTCTCTGCCTGCCCCCCGAGCCGAGCTGAGCTCAAGGGCAGTGCTGGCACCTTGTGGTCACAGAGCGGTACTGCACCGCCCCTCCGGGCCCGTCCCCGGCTTTGCTCGGGGCGGTGCTGCCACCTGGTGCACACAGAGCGGTACTGCAGCGCCCCCCCGTGCCAGAGCCTGGCGGCGCTTGGGGGCAGTGCTGCCTCCCGACCTTCCACAGATGGCGGCAAAAAAGGCGGGAAAAAGCAAGGACCTGCCGAGGCGTCTAGTCGACTGCCTGTGCGAAACCCCGACCAAGGCACCGCCCCGGCGGGATTTTTCGCGGCGTGTCCACCTGCGCGAGCACCGTGTGAGGGCTCGGCGCCGCCGCGGGTGGGTTCCGGCAGTAGTTTTAATCAGGCGACTGTGTAACCAGCCGCGGGGGCCACAACGGTTGCCTTGACAAACATGGCGGCGCGACCGGAAGTGGCTTCTGCCACCACCAAGATGGCGGCCGCCGCGACGGGCTCGACCTTCCAAGGATGTCGGCAAAAAAGGCGGGAAAAAGCAAGGACCTGCCGAGGCGTCTAGTCGACGGCCTGTGCGAAACCCCGACGGCGGCGCAACCCCGGCGCGATTTTCCGCGCCGTTTCCAGGTGTGCGGTCACCGGCTGTGAGGTCAGCGGGGCCACCGGCGGGCGGGACCTGGGCGAACGCCGACAGGCAGCGCTGGGGACGCCTCTCTCGGCCGAGGTCCTGCCTGCAGCGGCCGCCATCTTGGGCGTGGCCTCCGGCCCGGGGAAATACAGGCGAACAGAAATGCCTCGGTGCAGAACAGTCGGCGGAGCTTTATGGGGGAGCTTTTCTCTTTTCTATTTTCAATTTCACTTTGTTAATCCCTCTGTGGTGTCCCTAGAAAAAAATGAGGGGTTATGAGGGCAAAAGGAGTTTAAACTGAGGGAAGAAACTCCTCTTCCATTCTTGTTGGTAAAAAATCTCTTTTTCCCCATCGTTTGAGAGACTTGAGGGAAACCTCTCCTTTTCTGCTTTTGTCGGGGACTAAATTGAAGGGAAGAATACATTTATTTGCCATTATACTGGTTTAAGGTGAGGCAAATGCCTGCTGTTGCCTGAGTTTCAGGGGTTAAATTGAAGGAAACCCCAGCTTTTCTGGTATTTGAAGGGTTTAAATCGGGTTGTGCTGCTGTATTTAAGGGCGCTTCTGGCAGTGCCCTGGCAGTTTTGCTGCCGGCATTCATTGTTTTGGGGGGAATGTCGCAGCTGAGCCCGGCCGGTGCGGGGCGAGCTGTGCTGGGTGGGCAGGCGGGAGGCGCGGCACGGAGCTCTCTGCCCGTCCCGGTGGGGGTCTTGTACAGGACAGTCCAGCGTGCCAGAGGGTTAGGGTTTGGTACCGGGAGCTCGGTTCCGTTCAGTGCCGGGAGCGCGGGGCCGGCCCGGGCACCGAGTGCCGCCGCTGCCGGGGCTCGCGGGGTCTCCCCGGTCCCCCCGCACCGTGGAACGGCTCCAGCCCCGGAGCGAGTCCCGGCATTGATGTTTGTTTTTGTTTTTTTGTAGCTGACAAAGAGACAACAGCCCGGTGACAGCAGGGAATTCCCAGATGGCGAGACAGCCTTCCTTCGCACCCGACGTGGATTCTCATCCCCGGACATCCAAAAGATAAGTGGGGGGCTACGGCTCACAGAGGGAATGAAAGGGGGGGGGGGAAGATTTTGAGTCAGGTTTGGAGAGCTTGAGAGGTAAAGGACTCAGGGCTAGAGAGCACTGGGTGAAAATAGGGGTACAGGCTAGGACACAAGTTACAGTACGGGCATACCAACACTCACAGCACCCCACACAACACCTCTGTTTCCCTGACAGCAGGTGCAGGCAGCAACACTAGTGCAGGACAATGCCAGAAGCCCTGAACCATGCTGGCAGTAACCCTAGAGCCAGGCCAGGAGGATAGTGGGGAGCAGGGTCGACAGGGTTGGAGAAACAGGGGGTTTCCCGCCCCGCTCCTCCCTGCGGTCTCCTGTCTCTCCGCAGCCAGGGATTGCTTCCTTCCTTCCCTCCTCGAGGCGGCGGTTGGTAGGCTTCGCGCCTTTGCCACCGCCAAGAGTTCGGCTCTGTCAGCCTCTGCCCTGACCTCAGGGCCACCACTCCTTAGGGCAGGCGAAACTGTGGATTTTGTGCTCCCGGCGGCGGAACACTCTTGGGACCCTGTGTTAAGGAGCGTCCCTGGCTGCAAGTGTAGGGCCTTAAAGAATTGGTGTTCAGCACAGGGGTGTGACAGTGACACACAGAGGCTGAGGGAGAGCTTGAGAGGAAAAGGACTCGGGCCAGAGAGCATACAGTGAAAATAGGAGTACAGGCTAGGATGCAAGTTAGAGTACAGGCATAGCACCCCGGTTTCCCTGAGAGCAGGTGCAGGCAGAAACCCTAAGGCTAGGGCTAGGCAGGGAGAGATAGTGGGGAGCAGAGTCTGGAGGGTTGGGGACAACTGGGGGATCCCTGTCCCGCTGCAACCAGGGATGCTCACACCCCTTAGGGAGGCCGTGTGTGCTCAGTGACAACAGCTCCGTGAAGGCTTTGGCTCTGCAAGTGTCACCCTCCAAGCGTGTGCGGCCCAAGGACCCAGGCATTCCTAAGAGGGGGTGAGTAGCAGATTTGTGGGGGTTTGGGTTATGTCCTGCTAAAATCAGGCTTTGATATTTGGTTTTCTTTATTGCAGCTGACTGAGAGACAACAGCCCAGTGACAGCAGTGAATTCCCAGAGGGAGAGAGACCTTCTTTTGCACCTGATGTGGATTCTCATCCTGGACCATCCCAAAGATAAGTGGATGGCTATGGGGGGATCAAAGTGGGGTGCAGGATCAGGAGTCAGTGGGAGGGATTTTTGAGTCAGGAGATGGGGATGTCCAAGATGTGATCCCTTGGACTGCATTAAGGAGAAGTCTCATTTTTGATCACAGTGCTGTGGTGTGCATGGCAGAGCAGTCCTGGTGGTTGTTTTTTCACTTGTCTGTTGTGCCTTCTGTGTCTTTTGCCTTAGCCCTCAAGGGGCCTCTTGAAATCCCTGGCATCAGTCTGAGCATTTCTGATCTTGGACAGGCATCGCAATCCCATCTCTCCTCAAAAGCATCCAGTCCAATTTCTTTCCAGATCTTTTTCCCAGCTGTATCCACAGCTGTGCCCTGCCCTGATCCATTTTGGTGGGTTAGGTCTTGTAAGAGTGCAGAGATTAGGTAGGGGATTCTGACCACAGCATTCTCAGGCATCCATCTCAGTGGTTCTTGCATAAAATTCATCCTGTCAGCATCTTGTTCCTGCAGAGTTCTCTGAGCCTGGCCAGCTCAGCATTGGTCTCATCTTGGTCATCTCATTCTGAGTTCTCCTTGTCCTTACAATCATTCTTCTTGCTGAGAGTTTTTTGTCCCTGTTGTGTCCCCTTGTTTGTTGTGTCCTGTGTCACTGGTGTTGGTGTGTGTTTGGCCTGGACTGTTCTGCCCTGCTGCACAGCTGGGTGTAGGGGTAATAGGACAAGTGCTGGGGACTTGAAATTTGTGATGTGTGGTGTAGATGGTATCTGTAGATTGGCACAAGATGTCTGGAGCTGTCAGTTTATCCTGCAGCACTCTGACTTTTGTTTTAACTTTCTTTCAGATGCATTTAAATCCATGGCAGAGCACCCCATCCTGGGTGAGGAGGGAGTTCCCCTGAGCAGGTCAGTCACTGTTTCTGTTTGTAGAAGTGTAAATGGTGGCTCTGTTACAGCTCTGTTCTTTCTCTTTATTTTTAGGAATTAAAGCTGGATATCAGCAGTCAAGGTGAAGTCAGCAAGGTGAGCAGTGATGGGTGGACAGAAGCAGTTGCTGTTGCTGCAGTCTCACTTTCTGGTGCAACTCTAAGCATCCATTCCTGTGTGTTTAGGGCAGCCCACCCACATGAAGCCAAACATCCCTCACCCAGCGGATGACAGAGCCGGTTCTCCTCCCTTGTGAGCCCTCCAGGAGCGTGACAGGAGTCTGTGATGAAGCCTTGGCCTTCTCCATTTGAAGGTGCCCTCCAGGTACACTTGGGTAATGTCCAAGCAGTTGAGGTGAGTCGTGGAGGTAGGGGGGAGGAGCGAGGGTCCCCTCAAGTTTCAGCAGTGCCCCATCACCTTGTCTCCTCTTTACCCAGGCACACCCTGCGCCATCAGCCTCAGCCTCCGAGCGCGGCCGAGGCGTGCGGGCCGAGGGCATTCCTGGGAGAGGGTGAGTACCAGAGTTGTGGGGTTTTGGGTGATGTGCTGCTAAGCTCAGGCATTCATGTTTGGTTTTCTTTATTGCAGCTGACTGAGAGACAACAGCCCAGTGACAGCAGGACATTCCCAGAGGGAGAGAGACCTTCCTTCACACCTGATGAGGATTCTCATCCTGGACCATCCCAAAGATAAGTGGATGGCTATGGGGGGATCAAAGTGGGGTGCAGGATCAGGAGTCAGTGGGAGGGATTTTTGAGTCAGGTTTGGGGATGTCCAAGATGTGATCCCTTGGACTGCATTAAGGAGAAGTCTCATTTTTGATCACAATGCTGTGGTGTGCATGGCAGAGCAGTCCTGGTGAGTGTTGTGTCACTTGTCTGCTGTGCCTTCTGTGTCTTTTGTGTGTCTTGTCTTTTGCCTTAGCCCTCAAGGGGCCACTTGGAATCCCTGGCATCAGTCTGAGCATTTCTGATCTTGGACAGGCATCGCAATCCCATCTCTCCTCAAAAGCATCCAGTCCAATTTCTTTCCAGATCTTTTTCCCAGCTGTATCCACAGCTGTGCCCTGCCCTGATCCATTATGGCAGGTTAGGTCTTGTAAGAGTGCAGAGATAGGTAGGGGATTCTGACCCACAGCATTCTCAGGCATCCATCTCAGTGGTTCTTGCATAAAATTCATCCTGTCAGCATCTTGTTCCTGCAGAGTTCTCTGAGCCTGGCCAGCTCAGCATTGGTCTCATCTTGGTCATCTCATTCTGAGTTCTCCTTGTCCTTACAATCATTCTTCTTGCTGAGAGTTTTTTGTGCCTGTTGTGTCCCCTTGTTTGTTGTGTCCTGTGTCACTGGTGTTGGTGTGTGTTTGGCCTGGACTGTTCTGCCCTGCTGCACAGCTGGGTGTAGGGGTGATAGGACAAGTGCTGGGGACTTGAAATTTGTAATGCTGGGTGTACTTGGACTCTAGAGGGTATTCATTGATTGACACGAGAAGTCTAGAACTTTTAAATTATCCTGCAGCACTCTGACTTTTGTTCTAACTTTCTTTCAGAGGCAGATGGATTTAAATCCATGGCAGAGCGCCCCCTGCTGGGTGAGGAGGGAGTTCCCCTGAGCAGGTCAGTCACTGTTTCTGTTTGTAGAAGTGTAAATGGTGGCTCTGTTACAGCTCTGTTCTTTCTCTTTATTTTTAGGAATTAAAGCTGGATATCAGCAGTCAAGGTGAAGTCAGCAAGGTGAGCAGTGATGGGTGGACAGAAGCAGTTGCTGTTGCTGCAGTCTCACTTTCTGCTGCAACTCTAAGCATCCATTCCTGTGTGTTTAGGGCAGTCCCACCCACATGAGGCCGAACATCCCTCACCAAGCGGACGACAGAGCCGATTCTCCTCCCTCTTGAGACAACAGCCCCGTGACAGCAGGAAATTCCCAGAGGGAGAGCGACCTTCCTTTGCACCAGACTGGATTCTCATCCCTGGCCATCCCAGCAATAAGTGGAGGGCTGTGAGAGGATGAAAGTGGGGTGTAGGATCAGGAGTCAGTGGGAGGGATTTTTGAGTCCGGGGTGTCCAAGATGTTTCCCTTTAGGCAGGTAAAGTGGGAGTCTCATTTTTGATCACAATGCTGTGGTGTGCATGGCAGAGCAGTCCTGGTACGTGTTGTGTCACTTGTCTGTTGTGCCTTTTGTTTCTTTTGTGTGTCTTGTCTTTTGCCTTAGCCCTCAAGGGGCCTCTTGAAATCCCTGGCATCAGTCTGAGCATTTCTGATCTTGGACAGGCATCGCAATCCCATCTCTCCTCAAAAGCATCCAGTCCAATTTCTTTCTAGATCTTTTTCCCAGCTGTATCCACAGCTGTGCCCCGCCCTGATCCATTTTGGTGGGTTAGGTCTTGTAAGAGTGCAGAGATAGGTAGGGGATTCTGACCCACAGCATTCTCAGGCATCCATCTCAGTGGTTCTTGCATAAAATTCATCCTGTCAGCATCTTGTTCCTGCAGAGTTCTCTGAGCCTGGCCAGCTCAGCATTGGTCTCATCTTGGTCATCTCATTCTGAGTTCTCCTTGTCCTTACAATCATTCTTCTTGCTGAGAGTTTTCTGTCCCTGTTGTGTCCCCTTGTTTGTTGTGTCCCGTGTCACTGGTGTTGGTGTGTGTTTGGCCTGGACTGTTCTGCCCTGCTGCACAGCTGGGTGTAGGGGTAATAGGACAAGTGCTGGGAACTTGAAATGTGTGATGTGGGTTGTAGTTGGACTGTAGATGATATATGTACATTGAGATGAGATGTCTGAAGCCTTTAAATTATCCTGCAGTACTCTGACTTTTGTTCTAACTTTCTGATGCAGATGGAATAAATCGGTGGATACAAATAAGATTGGAGTTTCTTTGGGTTGTTGCTCCCACAAAATACAAATAATTTTTGGGTAGGAGTTACTTGATGTCTTTCATTCCCACTTCCCCTTAAAATCAGGGCAGAGGAAGCAGATTTTAAATCATTCCATGGATTTCACCAACTTCCTGACTGTTCCAAAAGTTTTCAATGTTAGAAATTCCTGAACTTGTTTTCCAGGCAAGCTGGGCTTTAGATGTTATTTATTCCTGTTATTTGATGTTCTTCTTCTCTCTGATTTTAGTAAGGGAATTTTTTTTTTTTCAGTTTTCCATCCCAACTGGAATTTTTGTACATCCTAGGGCACATTTCTAAGAAAATTTATCAAGTGAGTGTTGGTAAATCAGGAATTGTTCAGCACTATATCCACAGAATTCTGTAAATTCCCAGGAGAACTTGCTTAGTGTTTAATTGCCATAATTCATCTCTTTGCAAAGTGAAATTCACTGCATTTTAAATGACATAAATCCCATTGCAACTTCAATCCTGGCCTAATTGCTGTTCCTTGGACACCATGGGGTGTTTCTTTCCTGCCTTGGCACATTTGGATGTTCATTTGAAGTGAGATTCCTGCTAAAATAGAATCTGTTTCTAAGCACAACTGGGAATTGTCTGGAAAACATTATTTTCTGGGAGGCACTGAGTTTGTTTTCCCTATCCCTGCATAATTGAGGATACTCTCAGAGCCGTGTTAGGCAGTGGCATGAGGGGAGAGCTGCATTTATTTAATTTTGTATTTATGCATTTTATATTTTTTTTTTTTAGTTTTGTATTTGCTTGCTTTTGTATGCTTTTATTTTATTGTGCTTTATATATTTACATGTTATTTTAATTTGCATTTGATTTTTTTTATGTTTTAGTTTTGTATTTGCTTGCTTTTGCATGCTTTTATTTTATTGTGCTTTATATTTACATGTTATTTTATTTTTTGGTTTGTATTTTTAAACAGGTTTTATTTTTAATTTCCTCTATTTTTATATTTTTATTTTAATTTTTTTCTTATATGACTTTATTTTTAATGCCTCTTTATTTTTAATTATTATTTAATTTTATTATTTCCATGTTATTTGTATTTTGTATTTTTATTGTTTTATTTAAATTTTTGTTTTTAATTTTTTAATTTCATTTTATTGCTTTTTATTTTATTTTTATTACTTTGAAATTTTATTTTAAAATTTTCATTTCTTTATTTTATTTTTTTCATGTTTTCTTTGTTCCTTTTTTCCCTTACTCTTTCTTACCAGAGTATGTGGAAGTTTGGCTGTTGGCAAGAAAGAAGTTGAGAAATGATGTCCATGTCCACTGGATGTCTGTATACAATTGGGAGTGCAGTTAGCAAAACCTCTATTTTCTGCTAAATTAAAAAAACTGAATGGAGAAAGCTGTAAACACCGTGGTGCTGTTTCTTTCCTTTTTACACACTAACAGTTCTCATTCCCCCATTTACAGAATTACCAGCAGCAACTTGATGTCAAGGTGTATTTCAGAGTTAGCAATAAAACAAAATTGACTTTTTCTTTTGTAACACTCCAAATCTCATTGTTTATTAACAAAAAGATCCCCCAAACAAAACAAAAAACCCCACCCAAAGGAGCACAGAAAGAGAAAATATATCAATATTATTTTAATAAAAACTAAATATTTCCTTCTTAGAAAACCATGCTAATTTTATTCTGATTAATTGTGGTTCTGGTGTGTTAGGTTAATGAATTCATATAGTTTAAAATATCATTTAAAACATAAACAAATAAACATGAGTTTTAAAAATAAATACGAATATATGTAAATATATTTAATTTAAAAAAGAAATATAAAACATGAAAAATAATATCAAGGAAATAAATATATATACCATATTGCATACATTGTTATATATATTATATATCATTTCAAATATAAACAAACATGAATTTTAAAAATAAATACAAAAATATGTAAATATATTTAATTTAAAAAAGAAATAGAAAACATGAAAAATGATACCAAGGCTATAAATACATATACCATATTGCATACATTATTATATATATTATATATAATTTCAAATATAAACAAACAAACATAAATTTTAAAAATAAATATGAAAATATGTAAATAAATGTAATTAAAAAGAGAAATATAAAACATGAAAAATAATATCAAGGATATAAATACATATATCATATTGCATATATTATAATATAATACATGGATATGAAGAGAAAGATAAATGGTAATTATGAAAATAATAAATATTAAAAATATTGAAATATAGCTTTCAATAAAGGCTTCTTTGGTTTGAATTTGGCTGGTGGCAGGGTTCTTTTAGTTGTGGTTGGGGGTCTTTCGGGGCATTTATTTTACAGGGTTTGGGAAGGGGATTTTTTGTCACGTTCCTTTTTGCCTCCGCTCTCTGCCTGTCCCCTGAGCTCGTGGCAGTGCTGGCACCTTGTGGGCACAGAGCGGTACTGCAGCTCCCTCACCGCCTATGCCGGGCTGAGCACGGGGCGGTGCTGCCACCTGGTGCATACAGAGCGGTATTGCAGCTCCCTCACCGCCTATGCCGGGCTGCGCACGGGGCGGTGCTGCCACCTGGTGCATACAGAGCGGTATTGCAGCTCCCTCACCGCCTATGCCGGGCTGCGCACGGGGCGGTGCTGCCACCTGGTGCATACAGAGCGGTACTGCATCTCTCCCGGCTCGCCGGTGGCACCGCTGACCTCACAGCAAGGAGAAGAAACTATTATGTCTCTTTGCAAAAAAACTTTGGCTACATCAGGGTATTAATTCAGGGAACTAACGCTTCATCCTTAAATGTTCTGTGCTCTGACATCGTCACGGTGAGCCCTGAAAGCCTCCTGAGTTGTTCTCATACAGACCTGTTTGGTAAAAAAAAAAAAAAAAAATCACTCTTTTATTACTGTGTGCAAACTCAGGGGAAAGTTTTTATTCAACATCTCTAAGTAGGACATTAAAGCCCCAATTTCTCTTTTCTTGAACAGTCTGAGACACGGTATTACTTATATCATTTTTATTACAGGCATTTAAAAATTTTTAAAGAACCAGAAGCACTGTTTGTGCGTGCGTGTTGTTAATATCCATCCTCTCTCCAATACAGAATGGGAAAAAAAGGCTGCAGAGCTTCCTACAATGGGTTGTAAGTGCAAATAAGGAGTAGCCAGAGGTTTAGTCATGATGATTTACTACTTCTTAAGAACCTGGTCGATTTCATGATACCAAAACCAGTATGAATAGAAGACTGAACTCAGGAATCATGATTGTCTTATGGGGTTTAAAAATCTTTAATGGCTTTTAAAGACATTTATATCAGACCTGGTTTATTTTTTAATTAAAAAAAAAAAGCCCTGATCCATCACTGCTGCTGCACTGTGTGACAGAAGCCCCAAATGCCACCTTCCCTCCACTTGGAACAGGTGAGAGATGGAACCAAGCCCCAGAGGATTTTCTGCTCATTGATTATACGTGAGTTTTATTGGGAATTGTCTGGGAAATCGGGCAGTTGAGCATGCAAACATGCAGTGCCAGAACGAGAACCTTTGAAATGTAAACCAGGATTTATTCAATTGACTCAGGGCTGCGGGCTGTGCCCAGGTCTTTGTTACAAATACTGCACAGGGAAAAACCAGAACTGCACATTCCTTGTGATGTGTCTTGAATTTTGGGGGTGAGGTAAATAAAAATGAGATGTAAATGAGGGAATTGCTTCTACATGTAAATATTCCTGTCCTAAAGGAGCCATCGGCTCTGTACCAAGACTTGAGATAAAAAATATATTTCTTTAAAACCCCCAAGCCCTTTAGAGGCTGCAGTTTGCGTCAGGTAGAATTCCTACATGACATCAGGAAATCTGTGAGCCACATCCTACATGACATCAGGGCTGACATCAGGAAATCTGTGAGCCACATCCAGCTGAGCTCAGGGGAACCGAACCGAGCTCGGCCCAACGCGGCGACCGGCACCGACTTCTGCCGAACCGAGCCGAGCCTCCTGCTCTCGTGCCCATTACTTAGCGCCAGTGCAGTCACTGCCCGTGACCTCCTGCCCGACCCCGCGCTCCCGTCCGTGTCCGTGCGATGGCCGGGCCGGCCGCGGGCCTCGGCAGCCGGAAAACACCGAGCTTGGCGTGTTTAACGTGGGGCGGCCCCGCCTTCCCGCGCGGGGCTCGGCCCGGCCCGCGCCGCCCTCAGGGAGCCGAGCCCGGCCGAGGGGCGGGGAGCGCAGCGAGCGGCGCCGAGTGCGGCCGAGTCGAGCCTCCTGCTTTTGTGCCCATTAATTAGCGCAAATGCAATCACTGCCTGTGATCTCCTGCCCGATCCCGCCCTCCCGTCCGTGGCCGGGCCGCCCGCGGGCCCCGGCAGCCAGAAAACACCGAGCTGGGCGTGTTTAACGTGGGGCGGCCCGGCCCGCGCCGCCCTCAGGGAGCCGAGCCCGGCCGAGGGGCGGGGACCGAAGGGAGAGGCGCCGAGTGCGGCCGAACCGAGCCGGGGTTCCCCGAAGAGACGAATCTAAACGACGGCGACCGAGAAAAGCCGAGGTCTTCCGAATAGCCGAGAGTTTACGACAATTTCCGAGGTTTGCCGAACAGCCGAAAATAGCCGAGAATTGACGACAATTGCCGAGGTTTTCCGAACAGCCGAAAATAGCCGAGAATTGACGACAATTGCCGAGGTTTTCCGAACAGCCGAAAATAGACGAGAAATTACGAAAAGAGCCGCGGTCAGCCGAAAAGCCGAACCCAGCCGACTTCAGCCGACTTCAGCTGATTCGAACCGGACGTAGCCGCTTTCAGCCGAACCGAGGGAGCCCGGCGCCATCGCTCCGTCCGTCCGTCCCTCCCTCCCTCCCGCTGCGGCCGCGGCCCCCAGCATCGCCGTGGAGCCGGGGCTGAACGTCTCCAAGCTGCCGGAGAGTGCGGATGGTGAGGGCGGATCGTGCCTGGACACGGTTCCGGGAGGAGTCGGGGGTTCCGGGGGGAGTCGGGGGTTCCCGGGGAAAGGCCCCGCGTGCTCGCTGGCCCCGAGAGCCCCTGGAACGCTTATTCGGGCAGGTCAAGCCGCTTCTGGCCTGAGGGAGGAATTTCTCACAAGGACACAGAGATGGACAAGGGGAACCGAAGCAGCTTCAGATTAAATATCAAGAAGGAATTTTTCCCTGTGAGGGTGGGGAGGCCCTGGCACAGGGTGCCCAGAGGAGCTGTGGCTGCCCCTCGGTCCCTGGAAGTGTCCAAGGCCAGGTTGGACGGGGATTGGAACACCCTGGGATGGTGGAATGGGATGAGCTTTAAGGTCCCTTCCACAATTTACTGATTCTGATGATTTGGCTGGGGTCAGTCAGCCTGTTGGAAATTCAGGCTGAAAGATGACTGCTCATAATTTGCGCTGTGTAAACCAAGAATGAATGCTTAAAAAAATTCTGATGCATGATTTTTTTTTTAAAGGGATGGGGAGAGTTGCTTCCTTTTGTTTTCCTCTGAATAAATGTTATTTCTTCCTTGCAGCATGGTAGAAACCCTGTTCTGCTCAGCTGTCTTAAAATCTGTCTAGAGAATGAAAGTGTGTTTGGGTTTAGTTGGTTTGTAGCACTTAAAAGTGGTCTTCAAATATTCTTCAATAACTGTATCCTGAATTAAAGCTCCATGTCAGAGTTCTTTTGTGCAAGCATTTTTAGTTGGTTTATAGCACTTTAAAATGGTCTTCAGATATTCTTCAATAACTGTATCCTGAATTAAAGCTCCATGCCAGAGTTCTTTTGTGCAGGCACTGTTCTAATAGACAGTGGTTGTTCATCTGGACTGGTTTAAATGTGTCTGGTTTTTTTCTGAAGTTCCCATTTATTTTGCTATATTGATGTGGATTTTCACTCTCGTACTCTGGACAGTGGCTTTGGGATTTTTTTCTCCATTCCACAGCTAGAATATTTTTTTTCCCATGGCAGTAAAATTCTCTAAAGTATAACCTGGCTGCAGAATGGCATTTTCTCAGAGAGTAATGCTGCTTCTCCCAGCCAGTTCTTGGTGACTTGGTGCAATTTTTCACTGTATTGTGTAGAATCCATGGCTGCCTCTCAGGATTCTGAAGGAGTGCTGTATTTGGATTTTTGGCTTCAGAGTGGGAAGTGCATGATCTACACTGTGCCATCTCAGCTACGTTCTTGGAACCCTAGAAAAGCAAGCTCTTATTCATGAGGAACTCTTGAAAGTTGAGCTGTCTTGCAAGAGATGCTGCAAAGGGTGAGATTTAACCTTCTATCATTCTTTGTTTAAATCACCTCTGTGAAACCTTAATAGGCTTCAATAGTTTCTGCAGAACAGCTTATTTCACCCAGAGCAATTCAGCACATTGTAACATGTACTGGACTGCTTCATGTAAACGCTATCTTGTGTCATGCAGGATTTTCAGCCACTTTTCCTGTAGTTTTCATGGTAATTAGCCTTTTCTGTTGATCAAGCACAGCATTAGGTTCCTATTTATGTCTCAGTAATTTCATAGGTTGTTTCCAGTTAGTTTTGCTTCACTTCTCCAGATGTTCACTTAACTTTTGGTCGTGTGTCTTCTGCCTTTTGTGCAAATGGACTTAATGCTTTTGCTGTAACATTGTATTGAAATATTAATCATAAACTAATCATGGTAACCCTGTAACCCTCTGGGACCTGTGGGAACATTGCAAAGACTGGGAAAGAGCTGAAAGCCATGGGTGGCCTGTGCTGCAGGGGAGCAGTGCTGGCCGAGGCTGTGTCCCAGCCAAGGAGCTCCTCTGATGCCCTTTAAGGGGTGCTTAAACCAGGGCTGTTTTTCTTAAAAAAGACTTAAGAGCAGTCAGGCTGTAGACTTCTGGTTTAATGTAAATATTTATTTAAATTTTTGTCCCTAAAAGCAAGTCATTCATCTCCTGTCTTCGCTGCCATTCAGTATGCACTGAACTGGATGTGCATTTTCCTAAGCTAATAAGAAACCTCTCTGTGATTCTGTAATTTCCAAAGGAACAGCACTAAGTTGCTTTTCTTTTTCTTGTCTCTTCTGCTTGACTTGTGCTCAAAGACAGGAATGACTCCATAACTCTATGTGGTGACTTGCTAGTTTGCTGGGGGTTTTTTGCAAGTGCAGGGCTAAAATACGATGTAAGAAAAGGCTTTTTTTGCAGCATTAGAGAAATGCTTTTGCATGAGGTGCTGAAGGTCAGTTGTTTTACAACTTCAAAGGGAGGGAAACCAAACCAGGCTGGTGGCAACACCTCTTTAAGCAGGGCTTGGCATGTATTTGAGCAATTAATTCAGCAGTTTATTGGTGTTAATGCCGATATTTTGGTTGTGTTTGGTTTTCTGTGCATTTGACTAATTGTCAGTGTTTCTCATACAGTGTGAGTGTTCCACCTAGTGTTTTACAATAAAAGCAAGCAGTTGTGGTATAAAGCAAGAATAATCTCAAAAAGTGGTTTGGATTTTGTTTGGGGTTTTTTTTTTTTTTTGTTACCCAACACTACTTGGCTTTACTACTGCGAGTTTTAAAGTTTTCTGCAATAACTCAGAATGAATTTCCCCATTCTGCCCCACTGGTAGGCACTGTATCTCCTAGAAAAGCTTCTACCTTCCATCCTCACTGCCTGCTTTGAAGTAGTGCTCCAGCTTGGCCTGTACTGATGGGTCTTACATCCTTTTCTGTTCAGGTAAGTAAAACATTTTGTTATTGACATACCTGCCACGGGAGCTTACGTTACTGCAGTGTAATTTGTGAGGCACTTTCTGCTCTTACAAATTTTTGAATGCTGCTCCACAGCAACAGACCTCATCCTGCATGTTCGAAGGTGAGAGAAGAGATGGTCACATCCCAGGAGCCTGATTTTGGAAGGTTTTATGGAGCTGGCCAAGAAGCTTTTACTTCTGGGCTTTCCATAGTCTGCCCGTGGCAGGTGCAGCCTGTGCTTCAACTTAAAGCCCTCAGTTGGCAGGGCAATGGACCTTTGGGGAAGTTCTTACAGCTCTACGTCATGCTTTATGAACTGTGATGATTTTCTGGAAGTGGGCTGTCCATTCTGACCCATTTTCTTCTCTCTCCTTACAGACTGTCCCTGCTGAAAGGCTGAGGGGAGGCCGGGATCTGCAAAATCTCTGACTCTCCGTGTCTCCCTGAGGCTGAAGCCGTGTTTGCTGTCAGTGACGACATAGTGGAGGATGCTAAGGACTGAAAACTTTGGGGTTTTTCCCCTGAATCCCAAGACACTCTCTGCAGCTGTGCCCTGTATATCTCTTAAAAGAGTTTCTGGGTTTAGAAAGGTTTTTACATTCTGCAGTATTTATCTATAACTCAGTTTGAAAGAAACGTACTGTATCAATGTGGTTAATTACTTTGTTTGAGTTGGTTAATTAAATTTTACAACCAGGAGTTTTCCTGTTGCCAGACCCAGAGAGAGATGATTTGGGAATCCAGTATACAACACCTTACAAAGAAATAAGAGAGAACTAATTGGAGAAACTGGGGGATACCAAAGTGTGGCAGTGAAGAGTGGCCACCTGAACGGGTAATACAGACATGTGCTCCAGCCACCTGGGCACAGGGTGGGAGCTGGGGATGTCAAACCTCAATCTAGATGTTAAACCTCCTCATAAGACTCCAAGCAGTTGTGGAAATCATATCAAATCCTATCTGGGGCCATGGAATTAATAGTCAGTCAACAAAGGCCAGCCAGGGCTGCAGTGTACCAAAATCTGTTGGCATGAGACTAGTTGTTAGCAGAAGAAGGAGGGGTTTGTGGAAAAGTTAACACATCTGA
This sequence comes from Acrocephalus scirpaceus scirpaceus, assembly GCA_910950805.1. Lineage (NCBI taxonomy): Eukaryota > Metazoa > Chordata > Aves > Passeriformes > Sylviidae > Acrocephalus > Acrocephalus scirpaceus. Next base: position 31,375 of record OU383776.1, on the reverse strand, counting down.
TTGCTGTCTGCAGGTTGATGGTAATGGGGATGCAGCTTTGGATATAGGCAGAAACATCTGGAAAATGGCCCATGTGCCAGTCCAAGGATGGGGATCTACAATAAATAAAGGATGGCTAGAAGATTTTTTTGGGATTATGGTGGTGGAACAAGGTAGACTCTGTAGTGTTATGTGAAATAACAAATTTAATCTCTCTTCCATGTTTGATCCCATCTCTTATCTGATCAATTCCTTATGTGGTCCAAAATATGCCAGTAATGACAATGCCCACCTGTCCAGAGTCAGAAACCACAGCAAAAAGGCAGAAAATTCTGCTGTTGAAAATGAAGAAAGATGATAAAACCTAGAGAAGGCATTTAAGATTTATGAAAGATACCAGTATGCCAAAAGTGTGGAGGTTCAAAAGTTGTAGCTCAAGGCAAACACAGTGAGAAAGACAAGGGGCAGGAGTTGTTAAAAATGACCCTATAAAAATAATAATATTGGCTTTTGCATTTGTGTATTAGTTTCTATATGTGGTTATGGATTGTGAGCACAGTGCAATTGAAAACACCTTTTAGCTGCTTGCTGATAGAACCTAATTGCTCATTCTAAGTACACACCATGTGCACCACCATAGAAATAGCAGTGTGACAACTCTATGATGTTGGTGTATGCACCTTAGAGCTTCTAGAAATAATAATGTGATGAATGTATTGTACTGTAGGCCTTAGCAAAACATCAAATGTTCAAGTACCTGTGTGTAACAGAGAGAACTGCGTAAAGCAATTGTTTCCCACGTCTGCTGGCTGAGCTCTCCAAGTGATAACTGTGACACAAGCCAGAGCGTGTGAGGAGAATGAGAGAAGAATTTGTTAACTCCTCATTAGCACAAACAACAGGATGGAGCCACAAGAAGGAATAAAATCCTGATCTGCAGGATTTCATGTGGATAAGTCAGAGTGGAAAACCAAAGTAAAGTTTCTACATCAGAAGCTCCCAAGAATGAAACTTATTATGAATATGTATGTATGTCCCTTAGTAAGGTAACAGTATATAGGTAACACTGTCTTAATGTACCCGTGTTCATTGGCCAGGAACACCCCAGGGCTGGAAGTTGTCCTTTTTTATTCCCTGATTAAACTTTTGAAAAATCTTTGAAGAGTGAACTTTCATTCTTTTACAATACTTAAAACTGCAAAGAGTCTCATTTTCTGTATATTGAGCAATAATCTTAACTTCTAAATAAATTGTTTAAAAGTAACTCCCCGTATCTGCTGTGTTTTACTCAGGATTTTAGACTGTAAGAAATTGAGTATGGCTCTGCAGGGTTTGAAAGTAAAACCACAACGTTTGTGTATAGAAATGAAACAATAAAGAGCTCGAAAAGGTGAGACACGATGATGTGCATGAAGGAACCAGAAACAGCTCTGTGTCCTGGGGATTGCTGTCTCCTGCCGCTGGGACACCCCAAATCCGGGCTCTGCGCCGGGACGGGATCGGGGCTCAGGGGCGCCCCAAAACCGCCGCGCACGCGCGGTGGCCACCGAGCCCTCGGGGCTGCCGCTTTGTGCCCCTGTGCTGCCCGCGCAGCCGGGACAGCGGCCTGAGCGCTCCGAGCGCTTCCCGCGGCTGCGCCGGCACCGGGACCGAGACCGGCCCCGGGACATGGAGCTGGGCCGGCCCCGGGACATGCAGCAGCTGGGCCGGGAGCACGGCTGGGAGGTGCCAGGCGGGACCCGCGGCGGGGCCGCTCCCGGCAGGCACCGCGGCCGCTCCCGGCAGGCACCGCGGCCGCTGTGCCGGGAGCGGCAATGGCGGAGCCGGGCCGGGGAGCAGCGGGGCCGGGCCGGGGGCACCGGGGGCGGCTGCGCCGGGCTCGGAGGTGAGCGGGGAACGGGGACAGCCCCGGCGGGGAACGGGGATGTCCCGGGAGCTGCGGGCACCGGGGCTGCCTCGGCCGAGCGGGGCCCGGCTCGTCGCTCCGAGGCGGATTCTGTAAGGGGCAAAACGAACATTTTGGGGGCAAAATGTGAGGTTTTGTGCGGGGAAGGTTCTGAGGTACAAGTGAGGCAATCAGTAGTGGAGGTGGGGGAAGTCCCAGACGGGATAGAATGGATTGTAAAGTCCGTGTGTGAAAGCAGAGCTGTTCCAGCAGCGCTCTTTCCCAGGGCTCCCCAGGCGTTTCCCTTGTTCTCTGGTGTTCAGGGGGGAACACAGTTTGGGATGGCACAGCTTTGGGGGGTTCTGAGTTTTCCTTAGCTGTGCGGAGATGTCAGGATCTGGAGACACTCCCTGAAGTATCCTGTGCTGGTCCTTGCAGCACCCTCGTTCCACAGACTCCGGGAGCTCCCGAGGTCTCTTTCTGTACCTGCCCAGCTGGGTCAGACCCAATGGGCCCTCCAAGTGGACGGTTTCTCTCTTCTCTCCCTGCAAGTGGGTTTATCTCTTGCTCTCATTGAAATTGAAGTCCTGTTTCAAGAAGAGAATCGATTTCTCAAGAAAAATGTGCCACAGAAGCCATTTATTGGTCCTTTGTTTCTCAAATTTCCCCGCCTATTTATTTCTCCTGCAGCAACAATAATGAATGTCACAGAAGTAAAAATGGGAAAGGGGAATCAATGGAATGTGACTGAAAATGCTGCTTTTTGTAATTTGGGCAGGAACCAGTCAGTGTTCAAAGTGTTCAGGCCACAACAATAGGAGCACAGCCACAGGGAAGCCCAGGAACTGCTGAGTTCAGTCCACGGACACCTTCCACTATTCCAGGCTGCTCCAGGCCCCGTCCAGCCTGGCCTTGGACACTTCCAGGGATGGAGCAGCCAGGATTTCTCTGGGTTTACGGGCACAGGAGGAAATTTCCAGCAGGAAGGGAGACGTTTTCTTTGCTCTGCCCAGCCCCAGCAGGGCTTTGGGAGGCAGAGGATGTGGGAACAGGAGCCTTGCCCAGCAGAGGGGTGACGGTGCAGAGGGTGCCAGCAGTCCGTCCCTGCTGCCCAGGTTTGGGATGAGCAGGCTGGTGACTGTCCCTGTGTTTGCTCTGCAGGATGAGGAAGCCAACCATGGTGAGGAGGAAGAGGAGGAGGTGTGGGAGGATGGAGACAGCAGCCACCAAAGGCCGGGGGAGGCACAGGGCCAGGTAGGAGACGTTGCCTTCCAAGGAGAGGGACTTGTCTGTGCCATTGGAATTTGGGGTGTGTGGCCAATGGAACAAAGGGGTTGATTCCATTTTCTTCCTTGGGTTCTGCTGTGCCTTAAGAGAGATTTGTGGAATGGTCATTTCAGTGAGTTTGCACTGGGTTTGAAGGAATGTGACCCCTGGGGCAGAAATCCCTGCACAGCCTCTGTGTGCCCCCATGGCTCACCTGAACAGTCCCTGGGCTGGGCCTCCTTGTTTCCTCCTTCTCCAGGCTCTGGATGAAGCCCTTCTTTTCCCAAGGGAGGGAAAAGCCAGCAGGATGGGAACCAGAGGTGGTGCTTTAGGAAAGGCCCTCCAGCCTGGGAAGGTGCTTTTGGCTCCAGACACATTGCCAGTCCCCGGGAGCAGCCGGAGCTGTGCTGTCCCCAGCAGGTGAGGCAGAGGTGCCCTCCCTCCCTCCCTCCCCTGCTGCACTTTGGCTTTTCCAGGGGTTTTTGGGGGTCTGAGGGAGAAGTTCTTTGTCATTCCAGGGAAGAATTGGCCCTGGTCCCACTAAAAGCAGGAGGAATCATTTTATCCTTGGTTGTGGATACCCATTTTGTGTTTTCTCTCTGTTGCTGACACCGTGTGGTGAAGCAGCAGCTGCCAACCTTTTCAGTGCTGCTCTCAGTTTTGTTCATAGCTTGTAAACAAGAAGCAGTAATTTGCTGCCCTGTGGTAATTGGGTTAAGGACCAGGCCTCCCTCTTTGTTTAATATTCCAGAGAGAAACGGCCAAGGAATAATGCAAGAGCTTCCCCCAGTGAACACCTGCCCAGACCCACGCTGGGCTTGCACACACACGAGGCTCAATCCCTGCTGGAATGCCAGTCACAGCCCCCAGACCAATGTGCAGTTTAAGGTCTCACAGCCTGAGCAGGACAATCTCGTGCCTCTGGACATGGAAAACCAGTTTGTCAGTGTTACAGCACCAGCTCAAGGTAATGATGAAGTGGTGTAATGGGTTTCAAGTTGTGCACATGGGGGAAATGCACTGGAGCAACCAACACTGCTCCACGTTTATGGACAACCCTGGGTTTGGGATCTTGATTTGTGGGTGTGAAATCTCCTCACAGAATCGTCTGAGGCTGAAAGAAACTCAAGGAACCTTTTGAGATGGAAAGAGCCAGAGCAAGTTGTTGTGGGAAAGGAAATTAAAGACGGTAAGTGCTACAACCTTTGTTCTTCCCTTGTCCTGAGCTCTGTACTCAGGAATGGGACAGCTCTGGCAATTTCCTGGAGACACTGGTCTGCTGAGAAGGGGGAAATCCCACTTCTCATTGGGATTATTCACAGTGGGAAATGCCACTTCTCACTGGGAATAATGGAGTTAACAGCATCCCTGGAGCCTGTTCTGGGCAGGCTGCTGCCCATTGGCCTCTGGGTGCAGATGGCCTTGGAAGTGATGAAGGTGCCCAGGGAATGCTGATTGCTTTTCCCTGGCTTTGGCCATAAAGTGGCCAGTAAAAATCCTGACTGACCTCTTCCAACAGGGAAACATTTGGTTTCAACATTTGGAAGCAAGAGGTGCCCAGAAGAATTGGAGTTTCCGATTTTGAGTCTCCAACTTAAAATCGCCTTTGGATTGTCACCGGTCCCATTTTCATGGACTGGTGTGACCTTGGCCAGGACTGTCCAATCCTGTTGGAAATGCACTGGACCAGGATGTCATTTTCATCTCACGCTGGGAAAGGCCCTCTGGGTGACCCTCAGTCACTGGAAGGCTGGACTGGGCTCCCAGAGCACTAATTCCAGGTGTTCTGGTTTTGGGAATAGCACAGGAGCCTTTCCCTTGCTCAGAGGAGCAGCCAGTGCCTCCCTTAGTCCCCAAATCCCCAGGATGGAACACAAAATGACAGGAATGTGGAAACGCCCGACACTGGGAGTTGATGGTGCTCTGGATTACATTTTGGATTTAGAATGTTCAAGGGGGGGTGTGGAGGAGTTTTTCTCTCTCTCTCTCTCCCCTGTTCATTATTGTACTTACTGCTCTTGTTGCTCTCATTGTTATGATGTGTGGCATTAACTAATATTAAATGATTATTATTAAACTGTTCTGATCTCATCCCTTGCACTGGATTTTTGTCTCCTGTCTCTTCCCCATCCCACTGGGGGGCGAGGGAGCAGCTGCTGGTGCCCGGCTGGGCTCTGGCCATGGCCCGGGGCACTTCGGGGGGCTCCGACCCCGACGGCCCGGAGCAGTGTTGGGGCTCCCAGAGAGCCAGGGCTGCGTTTGGGGCTCCAAACAGGGCTGTTCTGGGCAAGCACAGAACAGACACCGAGTCCTGGTTTGGGGGGCTTGAGACGGGGGGACCCTGAGACAGCATTTGGGATCTCAGCGAGATCAAGTTGTGCAATTTAGAGGCTTGAAGCAGAGGCCGTGTCCTGTGTTTGGGAGGTCTTGGAGCCGGGCTCAGTCAGCCTGGCTTCATCAAAAGAGACTTAAAGTGCAGCGTTTTGTGGGGCTTGAAGGACGGGCCGAATGCCGTGTTTGGGTGCTCCGAGCGGGCTCCTCCGGGCAGGGCCAGTCCGAGCTGCGAGCGGTGCCCGAGGCACGGCCCAAAGCCGGGCTGCCCCGGCCCCGCGGGGAGCTCGGAAGCAGCGGCCGAGCCCCGGGTCCCAGGCCCTGGGCTCCCGGGAGGGGTTTCGGGCTCCGAGCGGAGCCAGCCCGGCGGGCCGAGCGCGGCATCCCGGGGGCTGCCCGGGCCCGGCACGGCCCCGGGATGCTGCCCGCGGCCGCGGCGGGACCGGCCCGGAGCCTCGGCGGGACCCCGGCCCCGCGCCCGCCGCGGGCGGAGCAGGAGCGGCAGCGGGGGCTCGGCGCCAGCGCCCGTCACGGAGCGGCTGCTGCCGGTCCCGGTCCCGGTCCCGGTGCCGGCCCGACCCAGCCTCGGGGCTGCGGCCCCGAGACCCATAGCCCGCCCGGCGAGGGAGAGGCGGCACCGCCCGAGACCCCCGGAGACACCGAAAGGACCCGGAGCCGAGGCCCCGGCGCCGGTGCCCGTGAGAGGGGCGGTGCCGGTGCCGGCGACAGGGGCGGGGCCGGTGCCGGTGAGAGGGGCGGGGCCGGTGCCGGTGAGAGGGGCGGGGCCGGTGCCGGCGACAAGGGGCGGGGCCGGTGCCGGCGACAAGGGCGGCGCCGGTGCCGGCGACAAGGGGCGGGGCCGGTGCCGGTGAGAAGGGGCGGGGCCGGTGCCGGTCGACAAGGGCGGGGCCAGGTGCTGGTGAGATGGGCGGGGCCGGTGCCGGTGAGGTGGGCGGGGCCGGTGCCGGTGAGAGGGGCGGGGCCTGGTGCCGGTGAGAGGGGCGGGGCCGGAGCCGGTGAGAGGGGCGGGGCCGTGAGCGAGGATCCCGCCTCCATGCCGGGGCGGGGCCGTGGCCGGGGGAGGTCTCAGGGGCGGGGCCGGGGCTCTGGGGCGGTTCGGGGCGGGGCCTGGGGCGGTCTCTGGGCGGGGCCGGGGCGGTTCCAGGGGCGGGGCCGGGGCCGGCTCAGGCACGCTCGGGCCCAGCGCGGCTGCGCGGGGCGGGGCCGAAGGGATTTAATGCCCGGCCACGCCCCCGCCGCCATTTCCCCCCTCAGAGTGGGGGCGCCATGCTGCCGGTCCGGGCTCTCCCGGCGCGGCTCAGGAGAGCCCCCCTCTACCCCTTTTTCTTTCCCCTCTTAGTCCTGCCCTTATCCTCCTCCTTCTTCCCTCCCTTATCCCCTCTTTTCTACCCCTCCAGCTTCTTCCTCTCTTGCTCCCTGTCTCTCCTGCCCTCTTCCGCAGCCTCCCTTACTCTCTCTCCATCCTCCCCTGCACATCCCCGAACCCCCCCCACCCCTCCTTTCGGCCCTCTCGCTGCCCTCTCCCCAACTCGACTCCCCTCTGTTCCCCCTCTTTACCCCCTCTTTACCCCCTCTTTTCCCCCTCTCTTCCCGCTCTGTTCCCCCTCCTCTCTCAATCATCCGTCCCCCCCACTCCGCCTTTCCCCCTCTGTCCCCAACCTTTCTCCCTACCCGAGCTCATCCCTTCCTGACCCCTCCTCTGTCCCCCTCTCCCTCTTTCCCCCGCAGCCGCGGGGCTCGGGGTGCCGGAGAATAAAGCCCAGAGGGCCGGAGCCGGCACCCCCACCGTCCCTGGAAGCCCCCACACGGGAGCGGCCGGCTGGGCTGCTGTCCCCCTGCAGTTCAAAGCACCGCCCGACACCGCCGGGGCTCCGGCTTTCCCCACATCACACTGGGGTCCCCCCGGGGTGGGGGGTGCGGGTTAGTGGGGTTAGGGGGCCCCCCTCGTTAGGAGAGGGGGTCCCGGGGTGGGGGGGGGTGATAGGAAGGGCCCCCTCCGGAGGGGGGGGGCCCTGGGGGGGGGGGGGCGGGCCCCCTCCGGAGGGGGGGGTCCCTGGGGGGGGGTCGGGGTGGGCTCCCCCCGGAGGGGGGGGCCCGGGGGAGGGGGCGGGGCGGAGGGGGGAGTTCCCCCCTCCAGGCCCCGCCCCCTCCATCGGGCCCCCTCCTCCGGAGGGAACCCGCCCCGGCCCCCTCCCCGGGACCCCCTCCTCCGGACCGGGGCCCGGGGGGAGGGAGGGGGGGCGGGTGGGGTGGGGCGGAAGCAGAGGGGGTCACGTCACTCTGTACCGGGAACACACATAGAGACGAACGAACGAACGAACGGCCCCTCCCCTCCTGTCCCCCCACCCCACCCGCCCCCCTCCCTCCCCCCGGGCCCCAGTCCGGGGGAGGGGGTCCCGGGGAGGGGGCCGGGGCGGGTTCCCTCCGGAGGAGGGGCCCCGGGGGAGGGGGCGGGGCCTGGAGGGGGGAACGCCCCCCTCCGCCCCGCCCCCTCCCCCGGGCCCCCCCCTCCGGGGGGAGCCCACCCCGACCCCCCCCCAGGGACCCCCCCCTCCGGAGGGGGCCCGCCCCCCCCCCCCCAGGGCCCCCCCCTCCGGAGGGGGCCCTTCCTAACACCCCCCCACCCCGGGACCCCCTCTCCTAACGAGGGGGGCCCCCTAACCCCACTAACCCGCACCCCCCACCCCGGGGTACCCCAGTGTGATGTGGGGAAAGCCGGAGCCCCGGCGGTGTCGGGCGGTGCTTTGAACTGCAGGGGGACAGCAGCCCAGCCGGCCGCTCCCGTGTGGGGGCTTCCAGGGACGGTGGGGGTGCCGGCTCCGGCCCTCTGGGCTTTATTCTCCGGCACCCCGAGCCCCGCGGCTGCGGGAGAAAGAAGGAGAGGGGAGAATGGAGGATGCGAAGAGGGGGGCAGGCGGGGTGCTCGGGGTGGGTGAGTCAGGGACGGAGGGCAGGCGGGGATTTGGGGTGTGCAGGGCAGCAGGGAGAAGGGGCAAGGGGAGGCGGTGGGCGGGGAAAGGCAGGGTGGAGGAAGGAGGAGGATTGAAGGCAGGTGTGGGGAAGCGGAGGGGGACAGGGGGAATCAGGACTGGGGACAAGGAAGGCTGAAAGGTGGAGGAAGAGAATAGAGGGGTAGGGTAGGGGGATAGGGAGGGGGGTGCCGGGCGATGGGGTTTGGGGGGGGAAGGAGGGGAGGGCTAGGGGGGAGAGGGAGGGGGGGGGTTTGGGGGGGGGGAGGGAGTAGGGGGTGGGGGAGGGGAGAATGGGAGGGGAGAAAGGAGAGGTATAGAGAAAGAGAAGCATAGAAGAATAGAAATAAAGAGAAAAAAGGATATAGAGAAAAAGAGAGACAGAGCCCAGCCCGGCCGCAACCTCACTCCCCGAGCGCCGAGGAGCAAATGGCTCCGCCCAGCCCGCCCCGCCGTTTAAATCCCCTCAGGCCCCGCCCCGCGCAGCCGCACTGGGGCCCCGCGCACCTGTGCAGGTCCCGCCCCCGCCCTCGGCCCCGCCCCTGGCCCCGCCCCCCGCCCTTCAATTGCGGCGGGGCCGCGCCCGCCCCGCTCCGTGCGCGGATGCTCCGGTTGGGATGCGGCGGGGCCTTCGCTCGATCGCTGTGCGGAACCCTGGCGCTGGAGCTGCTCCCGGGGCTGCGCGGAGCCCGAGGCGCCGAGGTAGGACCAGAGGTCGGGTCTGGCTCCCGTCCATGTCCGCTGGGGGTCCCGAGCGGTGCCGCCTCGCCCCTGGCCGGCAGGGTACGGATCGCGGGATCGGGGCCGGGATCGGCACGGGCGGCGAGAGCCGCTCCGGGACGGGCACTGGGCCGAGCCTGGCGCTGCCGCTCCTGCTCCGGCTGCAGCCGGCGTGGGACTCCGGGCACGACCCTGCTACGGCCGCAGGGAACCGGGGCTCTGCCGGTAACCGTGCACGGGAGAACGGCGGCGCCATTTCCTCGTGCAGAAGCTGGATCGCGGCTGGGGCGCGGGAAACGCCGTGCCAACCCTGGGACCGCCTAAATCCCGCTGCTCCTGGGGGGAGCGCCTGCTTCTCCCTCCCCCGTGCCCGCACACCTGCAGGGCTTCACCCGCACCACCCTTGTGGAAGGAGCGGGGCCGGATCACCCGTGTGCGGGAGGAGCTGCTCGGCCGGGCCCGGGCACGGTTCCACTCAGGCTGCTTCTCCAACACCTGCCAGGTGAGGTGCTCCCCCTCCCCCTTGCTTTGCAACTCACACTCTGTAATGGCAAAACCTCTTGTATTAAAACTCAGCTGAGAATTTTCCTCTTCCTTTCCAGATCACAGGATATATTGAGGCTGAGAGGGATCCTAAAATCTGACTCTAAAAGGGACCATTGAGAACTGAACTCACAACCCTGGCATCGTCGGACTCCGCTCCAACCAGCTGGGCAATCTCTGAGTCGTGGGCGGATGGAGCCCCCTAGGATGGGAATCCTTGGCACCACTAAGGGAATTGCAGCACCTTCCTTTCTGCTAAAGCTGCTTTACACACCAGCCCCTGGAATGGCTCTAGGGCAGAACTGGCTGGCACCTAACAAGACAGCACAAAACTCTTCCAATAATACTGATTGCCTGCCCTTTCCAGGATTTGCCCAAGAGCCATAAAAGTGCTCCCACAACGAGCCTTTCCAGGCAGAAATGAGCAGGACGAGTCCTGAGGCTTACCTTGTTCTGCAGAGTTCTGGAGAGAGGCAGGGCTGGTCCTACCTGCAGAGGGGCTTTTCCTGCAGGTGAGTGTTGCCAAGCCAAAATGACGGGGGCTGCTGAGGCTGGGGCTGCAATTCTGGCCCAGAGGCCTCGGTGGCCCCCCCTTGCTGCCAGCAATGTTCCTTGGTGTTTCCAGCGCGTGTCTCGGCTGGCCAGGAGCATGGGGTGGGAGGAGACCGGCAGCCCGGGGAAGGGAAGCAGCACCTGCTGTCCTTGGGATCGGCAGGGGAGGAGCTGTGCCTGCAGTGTCCTGCCCGTGGCACGCAGTGTGCCCAGCACACCCCGGGGATGGGCACTGGGGTGCTCAGACAGCGCTGGCACGGACACGGCTGAAGGGCTGCCCGCAGCTCCTCGGCCAGGGGCTGCTCTCAGCAGGCACCTGGAGATGCTGCAGCCCGGACAGAGGCCACCGAGAGCCCAAAAGCAGCCCAAGGAACAGCTGGCAGTGCCTGGTGATGGCAGCTTGGACTGCTTGCAGAGGAGCTCAGACAGCAGTTCCAGGTTCTGACCTCCCAGACTCCCACACAGCTGCCAGGTATGTCCACCCCCAATCCCTTCCCTTCCAGCCTGAGGACATCATCCATCAGCAGCATTAAGGCCAAGGCAATCTTCCCTCACAGAAATGAAATCCTGAGCAATAGCCCTCAGAGATGCCTTAAAATCAAAGGTTCGAGCGGGATGAAGTTTTGTTTGGATGAAGTTTGGAGTTTTCCAGGGAGCCAGCTGGAAATGCAGAAGTGATGGAAAGCTTTTGCAGGTGGGTCCCACTGGAGGTGTGCTGAAGGCAGGGGTGTGCATCCCTTTGCTGAGGGAAAAGAACTCACAGAGGCCGCTGCTGAGGCTCTGGAAGGAGCTGAGCTTCTGCAGGGAGAGATGTCCTCCCGTGGGCACAGGGGCGGCCTCAGCATGGGCTGGGAGCATCTTCTCCTGCTCTGAAATATCAACTGGAGCCTGAGCTCAGGGGGGTGGAATCGGCTGAATTCCAGGCAACTCTGTCAAGTGACCCCCAGGGGATGAGGGTTATAATCTGCCAATTCTTTGCAATAGAAACCTATCCTGTCCTGATCCTGATCCTGCTGAGCTTCCTTGGAAGCTCTGCCGGTTCCAGACACAGCTGGCATTCAAGTGGCAGCTCTGCATGGGAATATCCCCTTCTTGTCCCCTGTAGATGAAGATTTTGCTGCAAACTGTCCCCTCCTCACCTCCATCTGCCCTCCAAGTGTCCGTTCCGTTCCCCACAGGAACGGTGCCCTAGTGACAGCAGGGAGGTCCCTTTGCCCACAGTGCCTTTCTCCTGCCCCTCTCCAGCCTGAGGCCACTCCTCTGCTCGCTCTCTTCCTTCGGCCTCGTCCCACACGGAGCCTCTTCTCCCTTCCCTGCCGGCTGCTGCCAAGGAAGGAGGACACAGCGAGTCCCGAGTGCTGACCCCTCACCGCTACCCCTGGAGAGCCCTGGCTGTGGTCCCGAGGGGCCTCGGATTTCCCAGGGAAATTGTCTGCTGGTCTCCCTTCAATTGCCTCAGCAATGCCCTCAAAAATGCCACCTCACTCCCCTTGACATCCTCTCCCATTTTCCTACATGAACAGTTCTTGTGTCCCCTCTAAATTACACCAGGTTTCAGGTAAGTGAATGCCATGACCTATCCCCACTGCTTGTGGCTCACCCAACCAAAATCAAGAGCAAATGCTGCTTGGGCTTTAAGAACTTGAAATAACTTGGAAGCAAAATAAATCACCTTTTTCTCCTGGTTTTTTTCTTTCAGATACTGCACTTGCTTCTGTGGATGTGTGCCGAGCTCTCGCTGCAGGGAACCATCAGGCCTGAATGGCTGTGAGTTTGTGCTCTTCTCACTGAGGAATCAGAAATAGTTATCAATTAGACCACAGAAATGTTTTCTGAAACCTTTCCCCTTTCCTGCCAGATCTTCTCTTTCTGCCTTTGAATTTACAGCTGTTGCCTGATGTCACTTCCCCTGCCTGAATTCCTTGCAACTCCTAGCTGGGAAAAATTGGCCTAACTTATGGGGGGACAGAGGTGAGATTTATTGTTACAGGAGCGGCAGCAGAACCTCCGGCATAAAGGGCCATTGACCTCGCAACAACATCCTCAGTAAAACTTCCCACGGGAAGGACCAGGTCCCTGGAACAAGAACCTCAGTGCAGCAGAACACTTTCCCTTCTTGTGTACCACCCCTCTGTCTGTCTGTCCCATCCATCAGCCTCTCTCTGTCTGTCTGTCTGTCTGTCTGTCCCATCCATCAGCCTCTCTGTCCGTCTGTCCCATCCATCAGCCTCTCTGTCTGTCTGTCCTGGCCATTGGCCTCTCTGTCTGTCCGTCCCATCCATCAGCCTCTGTCTGTCTGTCTGTCTGTCTGTCCCATCCATCAGCCTCTCTGTCTGTCTGTCCTGTCCATCAGCCGTGTCCCCGCTCGGTCACCCCGAGGCCCCCAAACCCCACGGGCTGTGCTCACCTTTGAATCCCAGAGGAAAGGCGCAGTGGAATGTCACAGGAAAAGGTGACAGCCCGGCTGGGCAGAGGCAGAACTGCAGCCCCCGTGTCCCCCCTGTCCCCCCGCCCAGGCGTCTGTCACCTTTCCCTGTGACATTCCACTCTAGCTTTCCTCTGGGATTCAAACGGAAGCACAATTTTTATCTGTAACTCACAGAATCGGTGCCCGCAGCAGCCCCGGGAACACAGCCATGGGATTTGGTGGAACCAAGGAACGGAGGAGCTGTCCTGCCCCAGCTCTGCCTCCTCTGCCAGCAGCAGGGGAGATGCAGCTCTCACCCATGAGATCACCCACGGGGAATGGGGGCTCCTTTGGGGTGCAGCCCCTTTGAGGGGGCTCCAGGCTCCCTCCACACCTTTCCCATGGGGTCCAGACCCTTTTGGGGGTGTCCAGGAGCCTCCTTAGCCCTCCCCAATTTCCCCCAAATGCCCCCGGAGGGTCGGTGGGTTTCGGGGGGGATTCTCCGGGGGTCGCGCGTTCGAGTCCCGGCTCCGCTGGGGGGACGCGGCCAGAGCGGCCCCGTTAGCGCCGCTCTAGCGCCACTTCCGGCGTCTCTATGGTAGCCGGAGGACCCCGTGTCTCTATGGTCGGCGGGGGTGTGGCCCCGTGGTCCCCGCTCTGGCCGCACTTCCCGCCTCATTTCCGGCGTCTCTGCGGCGGGAGTGGCGGCGGGAGGGGGCTGTGTCACGCGTGGGAGCGGTGAGGAAGGGGCGCGAATTTGGCCGGGTTTTGGGGGGGGGTTGAGGGGTTTGGGGGCAGGTTTGGAGGGTGGGGGGAGCGAAGGAGCGGAAGTCATTCTGCCAACAAGAAGTAATTTGCCTTTGTAACATCTTGTTAGGTGCTCTCTGTTCCGTGGGTTACATCGCGCTTCTTTTGGATGAGGCCTGAGAAGTACACAAAGAACAAATACCAAAATCGTCGTTTCTTAAGAAAATTTGACATGGAACAAATTTTGCCACAAGAGGAATGCCTTTACAAGTGCAAATCACAGCTAAAAGACGGTAATGTAAAAACCTCTTCATAGTGCTTGCACATCCGTCTTGCATTTTCTGTTTTAATCTCTGCGGGGCACTGGATTCACGGAGCTGTGCAGTAGCTAGGGCTATAAATCAAGCCTAGAAAGAGCATTCTCAGAAATGCTCAGAATTTCCCACTCTGTTTTGAGATGGCTCCGAAGCAGTTATCAGTACCTCAATTGCTCCTAGGTTATACAGGCACTGCCCATAAAAGCTCAAAGCATCTCCTGTGCAGAAGGCGCTTGGGTATCAGTAAAGCTGGAGCACAGAATCTCTGTCAGGGTAGATCCTGAGGATGTAAAGGCACAGTTTGCCCTCGTACAGAAATGTGTCCTCTTAAATATGAAGCTGGACTTGTAATGTGTAAACTCCAGTTTTCTGCTGCTGTAGAGGATTTCTCTGAGAAATCTCTTAAACTGAGAAACCTGTACTGAGCAAGGAGCTGTGCTGGCTCAGACACCAAACCTTATTTCTACTGCAGCAAGACAGGTAATAATTTTCTTTTGCCTTTCAGGCACGTGATACAAGTCAAATAATCACATACGGTTCACGTGAGAAAACTTTCCATTTAAAAGGTGAATTATTTCTGATGTTGGACAGGTTACTCATACTTTAAAATGAAACTGTAGCTTTCATCTCCTTTCAGGTTTAATAGAACTAAAGTGAGGCGTGTGCATCCACTACTACCATAAAGAAAAGATAAACTACGAAGCCTTTGTGTTACATATAACTATATTTGTTGATGAAAAGATGAAATATCAAATGTATTTTAATAATGTAGTGTAGCTTTTCTGCTTTGATGTTCCAGTTTAAATGAACATCTGGAATAATCCGACCCATATGATACTACATTAATTTGTCTCAGCAAGTTAGTTAGCTTTTGTAAATATTCCATGTATTTGTGAATGGTGGGAGAGAAGTAGCAAAACTATCTTGTAGAAATTATGGAAAGAGTCATTTCCTCTGACTGTGATAGTTGCACGTCGTCTGTCTGATGTAGCCTGTCATTTTTTTAGCTTCCATTTCCCTAACAATAGGGCAGTGACCATAACCAAGACATGCTACCTGGGAGGTGTGAATTAAGGTAAGCTTGTTACATGGAAAGAGCTGGGATAGTTGGAAAAAGCACAACTGAGAACGAGCTAAACTGGGATGTTTTAACAGATAAACATTTTTTTAATCTATATTCTTTAATATACTGCTTATTCTTTTGGTGATCCCGGATTTGGTATGAATTGTTTAATTTGGGGACTTGAACGTGATGTAGAGTGAAAATAAATCCAAGGTAGTGTAAAAATATGCAGAACTAACAGACGAGATTTCTTTCTTTCTGTCTGCATTTATCTGAAATGTGAAGAAATAAGCAAAGTTGATGCAGTTGTGAAGAAATGAAATAGTGTGAAGCTCATAAAGCTGTATTTAATCAGAATTCTGGTTTCACTGGGTATACACAAATCAAATTAGGATTATGCTTGTGCATCAGTAGTAAGAACCAAAATCCCATGAAACACTGCTCCCAAGGTTTTGTGTCATGTCCCATTTCACTGCATCACTCTGATACACAGATATTCTCCTTTCGGTTTGTGGTTGTCCAGGGTTTCCTATACAGGACTAATGTTTCCTCATGAGCTTCCATGTCCCTTCCATAGATACTTTCTGTTTTCAATTTTACTTTTGGCAGGGCAGTGAAACAAACGGTAGGTTTTACACCAGACGTGATTTTACAGCGGTGCATTTGTGTGGAGTAAATACTGAAAATACTGAATCAGCTGCATTTTAAATAAAATGTTAAATGCAGCAGGAAATGTATCTGCCACTATCAACATCCAAATTGCTTGAAGAATATGGATTTGAGCTTCATGCACTGTTCTTGAGGCTTTTTAATTGATGAAGAGATGGATGCTATGACCTCTTAGATTTGTTTATCTGGGCAAAATATAAAATAATGGTTTAGAAATGGAGCAGTAGCAATGGCTTAAGTTGATGTTAGCAGTCCTTGTCACTGTGAAAACTGTAGGGACTTGAGAAGCGCAGAAATTTATTCAGCCTTTATTCATTGTAAGGATATTTGGAAACGTTTGTTTGAATCCAAGAAAGAAGCCTAAACTGAAAGGAAATGAAATCTATAAAACTTCCATTCTAAAGCTGTATCCTACTGTTTATCTGTTGCATTTCAGTATCATATTAAAAAGGATGTTTAATACTGCAGAGGACCTAGTTATGAAAGCAATGTCCTTAAGTCATTGATAGCTGTCTATCATTTAGAAGAAAATAGATGAAACTTCCTGAGGAATCATCTGCATCATATTTTTAGAGAGAGGCTGTTTTTCAGAGTGAGAGGGACAAGACTAAGAAATTAGGAGCGAGCTTCCCAGCAGTAGGGTCTGTGTGTGGAAATGTGTGTGTTTAGGTATTTACAAGCTCTGACATAATCACCTTACTTTGGAGTGAAATTCTCAATGCTTCCTAGGGATTAAGATTTCTTAATTTATATGTATTAAGAGGTATCCTTTCCTAATCTATAGTGGGATGTCAGGATGTTCTGATTGACTTTGGTTGTCTCCTAGACAAGTGACAGCACCCAGTTTAAATACAGCCTTGGCCCAGAGCTGGGTGGTGTGCTAGAGCTCAGTGATGTGCTTGAGGAGCATTCTAGGAAAGGATCACAGTTGATACAGAGCTGCAGATAGAAATTGGCAGATCTTTGCTTCCCTAGGAGGAGGCAGGAGCAGGGGCATGATGTTGTCTTGTCAGTTTTGTGGTGTGAGGCTGGGTCTGTTAAAGGTTGTCACTGGCCAGAATGGCAAAGAAAAACTCCTGGAATCATGCGTAAATGGCCCTGCATGTCCTGTGTTCTGTGACTTGTGGGACGTGTTAGGTCAGAGAGCTGTTTTGAAACATGGATGAGGATGTAGGTGCAGACTATTGTCCCTTGGAGAAGAATATTTAGAGATGTCTATGTGCAATCTTGCCTTTCAAAATCACCACCACCTCCTTTTGGGCACCCTTAGTTTAGATGCTGGGTTTGGTTCAGACGCTTACTTTTCCTTTCTTCTATCTCTGTCTGTCTTTTGGACAAGTGTTTTTTTCACTTGAGTTCATGCTTTTAAAGGCCTGCAAAAGGGGAGAGAAGCTGCTGCTTCTCCTGTTTCCATGGATGGCTGCAAACACTCGAGCACAGCCAGCGCTGGAGCCTGTTAGAGGAGCACGTGGGTCACAGAGATGGAAGAGAGAGGGGCAGGAGAATGCTGCTGCAGGTGTGCAGGAGATGGCCTTGGACATTGGCTGATGGAGATGAGTGCGTGGAAATGTGCTCTTGGAAGGAGGTGTGCAGTGCCCAGGTGGGGATTTCTGAAGGGCTGCAGCTGTGGGTCACCTGCACTGGGACAGGGACGGACCTGAGGGGTGGCAGCCTGCGGGTCACACGTGGCACAGTGGGACACCCCGAGTGACTCCAGCCCATGCAGAACTCCCACGGAACAGAGAAAAAGCAGCAGCAGCCCAAGAGCAGCAGGGAAAGCTGCTGTGCACCGCCCCAGTGTGCTGGGGCTCCTGGGATGGCTCAAGGATAACCTGCCCTGCACCAGAGGAAGCCGAGATATTGTGGGGTGTAGGAGAAAGAAGGGATTTGGTGCAGGATGAGCATGGGGAAGAGGAAGGAAGAGTATTTATAGTTGTTTGACTTCTTTTTTTCTTTATGGTCCCGTCTTTTCCAGGTACCCAGATCAGCAATCAGAAGTGGGGGTTTAATAACAGTAAGTTAAAGCAGGAACAATTTCCCCGACTAAGACAGTTGTCCCAGTGACAGCCCTTAGCAAAAGAAAAATCAAGACTTGGATTCAATTTCTGCAGAAGTAGAGTTCCCAGATTCTCTGCTGAATGAACATGCAGATATTCCTGACTTAAATTTCTATCTCAGCAAGAAAATTATTGATATTATGGTACCTTTGAGAGCTGTGGAAATGAAAAGACAACTTGGAGGTCAAATCTTGGTTTCAATTTCTAAGTCAATGTATTTATTTAGCCTGAAGAAAACTCATGAGATGTAAAGCATTTCAATTCTAATGTGATTCTTTTAAGAGCTGATATATTTATACGTGTACCAAAACTATTCAGTGTAACGGGCAGCTGTCAAAGAAACTATTATATAATGAAAGTAGATTTAAAATTCTGATTTCAAATCTAAGATCTTAGTCTAATTAAGGAATAAATGGCAAGTGTCCTTGAAATGGACCTTTTTTTGGGTCAGGTCACTTTTCCAGCAGCTCTTAATTTCCTGATGACACCAAGGTATGTAGCAATGCTCAGAAGTACAGAAAATTTTTGTGTAATTGCATTTTTTCTATTCACTAGTTGTAGTATTTTCAAATGTGCATGCATTTATGCTTGTATAAGTGTCCCTTCAGTAATGGTGGATCAGCAATGTTACTGGATTTTGTCTTCCCTTTCAGAATTGCAGACAGAAAAGTTGAAAGACTTAGTGGTAGCTAGTACAAAAGTCAGCCAGATCTCTCAAAAGAATTCTATTTGTAATTCAAACTATATTGGCTGTATTTGGTGGAGATACCTGTTTGCTGTTCATTGCATCCCTAAGACAAATGTTAGCAAAGAGATTTCACTTAAAGAGGTAATCTCAGTTGACAGTAAGGTCCAGAGCTTGTTTCTACCCTTCCTGAAGTTTCGTGAAGAAGGCAATGATTTAGGAATTCTGATTTCAGGGAAGGAGTGAGTCATCAGGCTTGTGCATGACGTGGTTCATGTGTGTCTGAAAAGACCAATAGGTGCACAGAAATGGCTGGCTAATGTCAGCAACTGCTGAATGGTTCTTTGTCTGAAACTGTCCAGATGGGGGTTTATATGTCCATAGGTATTTTTGTTTTAAGTATATCTATTTAAACTCTAAATATATAGAAAGGAATAACTGAATTACAGAAAACCCCATACTAGTGCCTGTGTTTCTCAGAGAGGAGACAGGGAAGTAATTTTTGTTATGTGCAGTCACACAGCTAAAATAATGCTGCTTTGACTGGGTTCTGTTTTAAAGACTAGGATATGCTTCCTTAAATACTGCAGTGTTTTTTCTCCTTCTCGAAATATGGACTGAGGATTTAAAGCCAAGTCTTTTATTCCTGTCAGCAAACTACGAATTGAGAGCCTTCAAGGCAGGTGGCAGGAGTAGTAATGGACACCTTTAGAAGAACTGATTTAGTAAAAATAGAAAAAACTTGGAGGGATTCCAAGACGTACCTAAAAATCAATGCACAAACAAGACAAACATTTAACGGGTTGATGGGAAGTATGTGGCAGCACTGTCAACACTTCCAAACTACATAAAACCCCTTGGACATAAGGGTGTATGTACCTGTAGTTACTGGTGTGGTTGTATTTGAGCGGGTATGCACGCACATACAGATACAAAGTATTTGTGCTCCCCAGTGGGGAGAAATGTTAGCAATTGTAGGAAAAACTGGTACTGCTGAAGAGTCCGTGTCAAATACGATGGAATCATTAACCATCACGTGTGTTTCTCCATTGAATGCTGCAGAATGCCCTTCCCAGACACTGGCAGAAGATGATCACGTTGCATTCAAACTGTCAGCGTATTCAAAGACAGGAAAATGAGTGAAGGAGCAAGGGGTTGAAACAAGATTCTTCTGTGCAAAGCCAGAATGTGCAGAAGTAGAATATCCTGTTGATTTGATGAAGAGAAATTTGCAAGTAGGGAAATTTTTTCCCTGTCCCCACTTCCCCCTCTCCCCCCACCCCAGTCTGAAGCACAGTGTTCAGGCAATGGCCAAATCTAAAATCTCTAATGTCAGTGTCATTTGAGTATGAGGAACAGTTGTATCTGACAGAGGCTGGATTTCAGCAGAAGCACATCTGCTGATCAGCTTAATGCTTGTATGACTTTTCCCAAATGTAATGGTTAATGCAGAATCAAATTAAATCAGGTAGAAGTACTTGAAGCTCAGGTTGGATACTACTATAATACATTATATCTCTGTATGTACTATAATTATATGTAGCATACTTTATCTAGATAACCTGATCATTTGGGGTTTTGATTAATAAAAAATGTCACAGATTTTCTAGATTTAAAATGTTCGTACTTAGGAAGACAGGAAAATCAGCATTGCAATGCTCTCTTGGATTACAGATTATTTCCATCTCGTTTGGTTATTGTACAATTTTAAAGATTCTCATCTTCAACTTCCAGGTATGTTAACTTAGAATTATGATTAATCTTATTCTCACTTCAATATAAACCAGATTCATGTACCCACTGCCACTACCAAGAATACCTTCCAAAGATTTCTTTGTAAAGACCTCGGTGATGATGCACTTTGCAAGGGTACTTTGTAAGCAGTATTTGTTCCAATTTGTTACCCTCTTATCAAATTACCTAATTGTCCTAGAATTTACAGTAGAATGCCCAAAACTAGTAATTATAATTAGGGCACAAAAAGTTTTTTAAAATGAGGAGCTTAAAAATAAACTGTTGCATGTTTGCTGAAGGAGTGTCTCAGTTTAGAGCCCAATTTTAGGAGCAAATGCTCTGGAAGGAGTGTTCCCTCTAAAGAGAAGGGCTTTGTAATCCCTTTTTTTTGCCAATGAGAAATGAATACCGGTGGGTAAAAGTGAAAAAACCAAGTAAAACTGTTTATTACCAAAGCAGTGATACTTCTGTTACTTCCTTCTGCACGGTGAAGGATGATGCCATCCTCCTTAAAGACCCAAACGCTTCATTCTGACAGGTACCCAGATATGGGTGAGGTGTTCTTTCATCTTAAATCTTCTGCAGCTTCAGCAGAATTATTCTGATGGAGTCTTCTAACATCTGGTTCCATTGGTTTGCATGTTGCAGTTTTTCTTCATGGAACAGATCATCTGGTTAGTTAAATTCAGCCAAGTAATACATAATACCACAATAAATACAAGTGTGCTTGTGCTCATCAGGACAAAATTTCTTTATTTGTAAAGATATGTTTCGTAACTGATGGGTTTCAAATATGAAATCAATGTTACTATGCTGTGGTGAGAATATTTAATTTTTGTAAATCTTAACATCAGCTTCAGAAAATCCACTGCTTTTCATATAATGACACAGCCTCAGACTGTTGGTATGCTGATGTGGAAAAGTGACGTGTGGGAAACCTTCTTAAGAATTCTTATCAAATACGTGTGGGACTAAAATTTGGTTAATTAGACATCAGGATGAACTAAGATATGCTTTCAGGTGCATTGACTGATGTTTTGGGATGATCTCATGCTTTTATTCTTTGTGTTAGACAGGGCTATGAAGAACTGGAAAGACAGCTGAAAGAAGTCTTTGTGGAAAGGAGCAACATCCTTCAACAACTGTTAAAGACTTCTAAAGAACTTCAGGGAATTAAAGTAAACCTCCAGGTTAGACTCTGTCTCATTTTCTATAGGATTACTTACTAACCTCAACATAGTCTCATTGGTGTCTTTTAATGACAAAAAAATGCGTTTCTTCTTTTAGAAATCATTAAATATGTGAATAATGATTGTTTTGTTGATCTTCTACTTAATATAAACCTGATTTAGTGGAAATTTTAGTGGAAATTTTCATCCTAACGTGTAGGGTCCTTTGTCAGCTCAGTAAAAATAAAGAAAAGATGAGAACAGAACGTAGGCAAAGGAAGGACAAGAAATCTGCAGTATGAATGGAGCTGACACACATCTGTACTGGCAGCTGCTGCAAAGGACGTCCTGTGCTGCTGCAGGTGTGATCTTTGCTGCTGAGGGCCGTACACTCAATTTAGTTGCTCAGTTGGCCTTTGTGACGTGCCATCTGCACAGTGTGACTGGATTTACTGCAGGGCACTGCTTTCCAGGTTCAGCTGACAAACTGTGCTAGATGAGCCTGAAGTGAGAGCTGAGAGTGCTCTGCATTTAACTGTTGGGTGTCCTGGCTAGGCTGAAAGGGCAATAGATGAACTCTGAGCTCCGGTCAGCTCCTCAGAGGAAAAACCAGATTGAAAATGCTGCCCTGGATTTGAGGTGCAGATATTCAGCTGAGGGAGCACCTGTCTTTTCCCAGCGGAGTCTGATGGTCTGGTGACAACATTCAGGCTCAATATCAGTTGAAGCTGGTCTCTGTGTTTGATGCCATTTTAAAGGAAATTGTTTTTCTGACAATACATTTTTATCTTCATCGATGTAAGCTAGGTGGGAAAAATAAAAGGAGAAGCAGCACTCTCTGTTCCCAGGAGAATACCAGTGGTGTGTATCAGTACCGTGCTGTATTATATTCTTATGTTATACTGTCTTATGTTCCAGACTCCTCTGGTTTTAATTAATCAACCCTTTGGTCTCTGGGGTTTTTGGTTTGGAGTTGGGTTTAATTCTGGTGGGGGGGGTTTAAGTGCTTAATCACTGTTTAAGTAGGCTTTTTCTTACTTTTTAGAGAAATATGCTTCTCCTTGTAGCTAATTTATTTTAGATTGTAGCACAGTTGAAGGTAGTAGTCAGCAAAATTACAGTGTGAAATATTTTAGACTTAACGCTACAGAGATCCTGATCTGGGCAAAGAGCTGTAGTATTATCTTTAGTGTGTGCACGCTTACTTGGTCATAAAATTCTAATGCTTGTAGTCATTTGTCTGTTTTGAAATCTGCCTCTTGTATTTATCTCTCATTTAGTCTTTGAGAACTGCACAGCTGTGTACAGTTAAGTGTGTTTGAGCTACAGTAAAGGAAAAGTCAGACTGTTCTTCCAGTTTTCCTGAGTGGTAATGACTGCAATTCACCAGGACCGTTTTATGACTGAGGGCCAAATACTTTCACAGATAATTAATAAAAAGGATCTCTTTAATGGAGTTTTTTTTGTTTCTCTCAGTCTTTAAAAAGTGACGAAGCATCAACCAAAACTGATGTGCAGAAACTTCTGGAACTGGGCCAAAACCAAAGGTAAGACCCTCACTTCTTTCCTTCTCTTTCTATTGCCTAAAACTGCCAGACTAAAAACTGCCAGACTGGCAAATTCCACCTTTCCTTGCGCTATAGAGATGAACACTGCTGTATTCCAGAGTCTGCTGATTGTAACAGGAAAACAAAGGCAGGAAAAACTCTTCCTGAAACAGATGATGGAGTTGCTGATGTTGGACATATGATAGGAAAATGTGTTAAAATGGTATGGTGAGGTATCTGCTAAAGAAAGGCATTTTGAATGTTGAAGGGAGATTTAGTCATGAAGTATTCTTTAAGAAATAAATTCAGGTTTTCTAAAAAAATCAAATTACTAAAATGTCTCAATTTCTAAGTTTGGAGATGATGACATTTGTTCAAACCTTTTAATGAAATGTTTGTGTGTAGACACTCAAAAATCACTAGTCCGTGTGCAAGCAGGAATACTTGCACTGGATCTTTATGATGAATGGAGTTAGGAGGAGGAAGAAGTATTAATTTCAAATGATTCATTGAGCACTTAAAAAATTGGTTCCCATGGCTGGGAATGCAAGTTCCCAGCTTAGTGCTCAGTCTCAATTTCCCTGGTGCTTCATTGCAGGCAAGTCTCATCATTCTGTGTCTCTTAATTCTTCAAATTCAGACCAGCAAATAGCAACATCAATACAATTTCATTAGTAAGAAAACATAACTAATGTAGGGACCACTTTGGCTGGAAAAACAGGATATAATGAGTGCATCTGCACTTCACATTTTCCCCTAGGAAAAATGTTTAGCAAGAAACTTAATGAAGTTCATCCATCCTTCCTTCCTTGTTCAAAATGCAATAAATAAATTCCGTGGCCATGTTACACCCACATTCAGTGTAGAAGTACACATGGAAGTCCATAGGAAATTGCGTTGCTACATAGAAACCTGGTGAGAAAATGACCTTCCTGTCTTAAATACCCAATAGATAAGGTCCACAATACAATCCCAGTAGAATTTCTTCTTTTTACTGCGATACATAACAATCTTTCAGGTATTCCAGGCAAGTCTATTAAATTACAAAGGCAAGACTTTAGCTACTACCCAGTTTAAACACTTACATCTCGTACATCTCGGCATCGCAGATTTCCTTTGCACAGACAAAATCCTTCATCATTCGTGAATGCAGTTTTGTGGTGGTTGGATTGTTGTGCAACTTTCCTTTATGAAATTGAGACATGAATTGGTTAAAAGTCTTAATGGACTGTTTAGCAAATAGATCTTAGTTGGAGATGGGAAAACTGAGTCTGCTCAAAGAAAATCTGGTTCCATATTTCAGATAGTCTTCCTAATCACCCCTTGCAGTCTCTCAAGATGCACCCAGAAATAAATGTTGACTTTTGCTTCTAAGGCATGCAGACATTGAGGATACTGCACGAGGGCAGTTCCCAGAAATAAAGAGTGGATCAGTGCCATCTGCTGCTGAGCAGCCCAGCCCATCCTTCAGAAGATGCAAGGGTTTTGCAGTATATACAAGGAAATGCTTTGGGGCTGCTCCTGTTGCCAGCTGTTTACAGACTTAGTAGATTTCTTTTCCAGAGAGGTGTAAAAGGTCAGCCTATGCAAGAGGAATTAAAAAGGTGCCAGGGAATCTTCCTCCTGGAAGTTCCCTCAGGAAAGGTCACAGTTTATTTGCCACGGCCCTCAGGCTGTGTTTTAGCTGCAGTAAATGAGGACAAGTGAAGATAGTATTACACTTAAATCTATTGCATTGAAGCCAAAAGTCAAAATAGATCCCAATATTAATGTTGTGATCTGTCTTTGAACAAACATGAGCTGCATCTGGCCTGAGCACAACCTTGACTATGCTCTACAATGCTGGATGATAAAGTTTTGAGTACAGGAGAAATGGGAACAGTTTTACTGTCCACAGTAAAATAATAATTATGTGACTGAGTACAAAAGCAAGGGTGACAGGCAGGGAGGCAGGGGCACCAAGGGCTGTACTGGCAGAACTTGCTGAACTCTGAGGTGTCCCTTGTGATTTTGAAAACAATAACAGAATCAAGATGCTTTCGGGTTGTAAAAGGAGGGGTGATGGTGGGGGGCCTTCATGAATTGGAAAACACTTCCTTGGAAAACTGAGAAAGCAAAATGGCACGTTGTATTGGTGTCTTTACCTTTTAAATTTTAAACGCCCTCATTTCACATCCTGTCACAGGACCTGCTGCACAGGAAGTGGCACTGTAATGGCTTTGAGCTGTCTAGAACATTTCTCCTCCTCTTGCCTCTCCTTCACATATATTTACATGCACATAAAATCTGTTCTGCACAGAGTGCCCTGACTGGCTGAGGCAAGTGCACTAAAAGTGCACTAAAATATGGTCCTGTAGGTGATGGACCAGCTACTGGTGAGGATCTGCCTTCCAAATGTGTTTGGTTTTTTGGGTTTGTTTGTTTGTTTTGTTAGGTTTTTGTTTGTTTGGGGTTTATGTTTTGATTGGGTTTTGTTTGTTTGTTTTATTTTTCAGGTTTCTGGAAAACAAGGGGATAAATAAAATTACTCCATACTCTGTGGCTAACTAATTTAGGCGACAAGAGAGAAAACAAGAATCAGTCCCAGGAGAAGAGAAAACTTTCTCCTATTCAGCTTGTAAATGAATTTCTGTATGTTTTGGTCACATTAATCAAACATATTTGGTAAGTCCTTTGTTTTGTTTTTTGTTTTAGTCGGTTTGCATTTCATCCTCTGTCCAGTTTGAGCTTTATTAAGGCCAGGAGGATTTCTGTGTCTCTGGTAGATGAATGGCTTTTTTCACCTTCAGTTTGTGTGTTGAGGAGTGATTTTGGATGAGATTTCTTTGACAGGAAGGTTCAGGTGGTTGAATACATGGGGGAAAAAAGTAAAATGTGATGCGCAGTGGCTGTCAAGTCCTACGTGCTTAATTCCTGGCCGTTGTGACAGTAAGGATTAAAAAGTGTACTTATGGATTAGCATGCAGGAAAATACATGGCACTTGTGTTTTCTTTTGACAGGGCTAATGTACCTCTGGCCAAGCTGCCTGAGTTCTTCAGCACCCTCAGCTCTGTGCTGGAATACCGTGCTGTTGTTGTGGAGACTTTCAGGGAGATGAGGCGTTTCACAGTCAACGACAGCGTCCTCTCCAGCAGGGAGCTGCTGCTGCTGCTGCACAAGTGGAGCCTTGTCAGCAAAGACCTGCAGCTGCAGGAGGACCTGCAGGCCCTGGCTCAGAAGTACCAAAGCAAAGAATTGCTCAGTAAGTGCTCAACTCCTTCAAGGAAGGCATATCTTGTTGCAGCTGTACGAGAGAGGCAAACTTCTCTGGAAGTAGCACTGATCCCTTCTGTCAGACTCACGTAGCTTGAGGGAGGAGGAAAGGAAATGGAAAGGCATTTTTCAGATCTTGTGGTGACTTCTAACCTTAACACAGTTTGGAAGCTTTGAGGAAATACAGTTTAAAAAGGCAAACAGCTTTAAAATGGAACTTAGTTGCAAATCTCGTGTCAGGCTTTGAAAAATGGTATTCTTTAATGAAGTCTTAAAAGAGGGAAGCAGTGCCTGGAGGCTTTGTGCTCAAAGGTTTGAATCATTGAGTGTGGATTAGATATGAAAGTGATGTGTAAGTAAGTAAGGCAAGCAAAAATTAAATAGTTGACTTTTCTTGTTGTCAGTGTTGAAGAAGGGAAAAATATATTGGGACTTGAGTGATTTCCTCTGATCTCTCTGTAGAAAAAAAATGCAAGGAACTTGGGAGTGGGAGGTCTTACAACAACACTGGTTTCCTGCAGCAGCAACTGCTTTTGGTGCACATTAAAGCTGCTGTAGGTTTGTTTCAATGTTGTGGATCAGTTAAGAAAGTATCATGTATTTAGGGGACACTGTAAAAGCTTTAGCTTTTCTAAGGTTTTTCTCACCCTTTAAAACTCCTCAGAAAGACATGAAAGGAGTTTTTGGAGTGATGACTGTCTTGGGGCTGTGTGGGCTGTGTTGCTCCAGGCTGTGGGAGCTGCTCTCATCTCCAGGCTGGGTGATCCACTTTGGAATAGGGTTCCAGCCTGGAGTCCCCGGGAGCTCCCGGAGCCCCTTGGAACGGCGCAGGCTCCGTGAGGCTGCTAAACGAGGCTGGTACTTACCCTTGGAACAACTGAATCAACACAGGAGAGCACCTCACTTGCACAATTTGGAAAACCCTTTGGAGTATCTGCTGTTTGTTTTGATGGTGGTTTTCTCCTTACAGAAAATATTAGAAACAAGAACAAACCTCAAGCCTCATCTCGTGTGTATCGTCACACTGGGAAAAAGAATGATGTGGAAGATGACACTGCTGCAGACATGGATGTGTCATAGCTGGAGAAATGCAGAGGACACCTGAATTCCATCCTTGCCCATTGGGACCCTGATTTCCCAACACCACCCTCCACACAGGGAGGGGAGACCCTCAGAGCCGGTGAACCTGGGGGCGAGGCAGTGGCTGTCACCTGTGCGTCCACTCACGTGGTCATTAAGTGGCTGCTCAGGTCCCTGGCTGGGCAGAGCCTCCTCAGGGAGCAGGACGTGTCTCCAGTGCTGCGGTGGCTGCGGAATCGCGTCCTGCCACACCTGGCGGCCGCACGGGAGATGCTCAGGGATGAGACACTGAGGAACGACCTCTTGAGGCTTTACACCCGGCTCTGCCAGGCCAGCGGCACCTCGGCTGGGCTCTCCAGGGAGCTCGGAGTGCTCAGTTCCATCCTGCTGCAGCTCCTGGAGGAGCAGGGCCTGGCCAGCACCTTCCACGAACTTGTGAAATCCCTGTGCCTATCAGCAGCGACGGAAGAGGATGCGGACAAGACAGGTGACTTGTCTTGTTCTTGTCTCTCGTGTTACGAGGCCGTGGTGGGAGGAACTGGGAAATTCCATGGCCTTTTAAATCCAGTAAACTAGTTTTCCCATAGCCACCCAGGCTCCTGGCTTCCCAAAGCAGAAGCTGTGTCTTAGGTGGGATGGGGGCAGGGGTGGGCAGCACAGAGCATGGTCACTCTGTGTGGTTTTCTGACACTACAACACTGACACTCCCTCTAAGAAACTTCCTTTCAAAGACTGAAATGGAACAAAAGCCATAAAAAATATATATAATATATTTTTTTATATATAATATATATAATTATATATATATATATATATAATATAATTTTCCAAGAGGGAAAATAGTCTGCAAAAACCAAATCCACGTGGGCCTGGATGCCGGTCCCTATCGCTGGTCTGTGATAGCATCTGACAGGTCAGATTTCAAACTGTTTTATTTCACAGGAAACTGGTTTGTTCCTTTGTGATTAGGGTCACTGGCTTTGCATGGGCAAAGCCACTTCAGATTTTCCA
This sequence comes from Acrocephalus scirpaceus scirpaceus, assembly GCA_910950805.1. Lineage (NCBI taxonomy): Eukaryota > Metazoa > Chordata > Aves > Passeriformes > Sylviidae > Acrocephalus > Acrocephalus scirpaceus. The sequence goes on along the minus strand of OU383776.1, from coordinate 3,370 downwards.
TCTAGGAAAAGGAGCTATTTTAAAACACAGTCCTGGAAGTAAAGAGCTTGGCTTGGTATTACAGTGTGGAAGAGGAAGAATCTCTGTTCTGATTTTTCTCTCACCTTTCTTCCACAGCTGTTTTTGTATTCCTGACTTGTGTTTACATCGGGGACGTGTGGCTTGGAGCCCAGCAGCCCGATATGTTACTGACCCACGTCAGATTGGTCTGCACTAGTGCAGGGTATGAATTACAGGGTGCCCTGGAAACTCAGAAACAAGGAGAAGAAACTATGAGGTCTCTTTGCAAAAAACTTTGGCTACATCAGGGCATTAATTCAGGGAACTAGCACTTCATCTTTAATGTTCTGTGCCCTGCCATCATCACTGTGATGGACATCACATCATCATGAAAGCCTGCTGAGCTGTTACCATACAGACCTGACATGTTTGGTCCAAAAAATCACTATTTTATTACTGTGTGCAAACTCAAGGGAAAAATTTTATTCAGCATCTCTCAGTAGGACATTAAAGCTCGAATTTCTCTTTTCTTGAGCAGTCTGACGCTAATATTACTTATATCATTTTTATTACAGGCATTTTTAACTTTTTAAAGAACCAGAAGGACTGTTTGTGCATGTGCGTCATTACTATCCATCCTCTCCAATATGGGATGGGAAAAAAAGGCTGCAGAGCTTCCTACAATGGGTTATAAGTACAAATGAGAAGGAGCCAGAGGTTTAGTCATGATGATTTACTATTTCTTGAAGAACCTGGTTGATTTCATGATACCAAAACCAGTAGGAATAGAAGACTGAACTTCAGGAATCATGATGATCTTGGGTTTAAAAAGCTTTAATGGCTTTTAAAGACATATCAGACCTGGTGTATTTTTATTACGTTTTTTTTAATAAAAAGAAAAAAAGCCCTGATCCATTACTGTTGCTGCACTGTGTGACAGAAGCCCACCTTCCCTCCAGTTGGAACAGGTGAGAGATGGAACTGAGCCCCAAAGGATTTTCTGCTCATTGATTATACGTGAGATTTATTGAGAATTGTCTGGGAAATCTGATCACTTGTTCTTGAAAGTGCCCATCAGGGTAGTCCAACATGCCAGTCCAGATCTGCGAGCATGCAGTGCCAGAACGAGAACCTTTGAAATGTAAACCAGGATTTATTCAATTGACTCAGGGCTGCGGGCTGTGCCCAGGTCCTTGTTACAAATACTGCACAGGGAAAAACCAGAACTGCACATGCCATGAGATGGGTCTTGAATTTTGGGGGTGGGGTAAATAAAAATAAGATTTAAATGAGGGAATTGCTTCTACATGTAAATATTCTTGTCCTAAAGGAGCCATAGGCTCTCTACCAAGACTTGAGATAAAAATTCTATTTCTTTAAAAACCCCCAAGCCCTTTAGAGGCTACAGTTTGTGTCAGGTAGAATTCCTAGGGGCTGAGATCAGGAAATCTGTGAGCCACATCCAGCTGAGCTGAGGGGAACCGAACCGAGCTCAGTCGAACCGAGCCTCCTGCTCTCGTGCCCATTACTTAGCGCCAGTGCAGTCACTGCCCGTGAGCTCCTGCCCGACCCCGCGCTGCCGTCCGTGTCCGTGCGGTGTCCGGGCCGCCCGCGGGCCCCGGCAGCGGGAAAACCCCGAGCTTGGCGTGTTTAACGTGGGGCGGCCCCGCCTTCCCGCGCAGCGCCTCAGCCCGGCCCGGCCCGCGCCGCCCTCAGGGAGCCGAGCCCGGCCAAGCTGCGGGGAGCGCAGCGAGCGGTACCGAGTGCGGCCGAACCGAGCCGAGCTCCCCCGAACAGCCGGAAGTAGCCGAGAGCTGACGAAAATCGACGAGTTAACCCGAACAGCCGGAAGTAGCCGAGAGCTGACGAAAAGAGCCGACTTTACCCGAACAGCCGAATCACGGGCGGAGCAGGATCGGCAGCTCGGGGCTCGGCGCCAGCGCCCGTCACGGAGCGGCTCCTGCCGGTCCCGGTGCCGGCCTCTACCCCGCCTCGGGGCTGCGGGCCCGAGACCCACAGCCCGCCCGGCGAGGGAGAGGCGGCACCTCCCGACACTGCCGGAGACACCGGCAGGACCCGGAGCCGAGGCCCCGGTGCCGGTACCGGTGGCAGCCGCGGTCCGGCCCAGTTGAGAGGGGCAGGGCCGAGGCTCTCGGGCGGTTCCGGCGGGGCCTGGGGCGGTCTCTGGGCCGCGCCGGGGCGGTTCCAGGGCGGGGCCGGGCCCGGCTGAGGTGCGCTCGGCCCCAGCGCGGCTGCGCGGGGCGGGGCCGAGGGGATTTAATGCCCGGCCACGCCCCCGCCGCCATTTTCTCCCTCAGAGGGCGGGCGCCATGCTGCCGGTCCGGGCTCTCCCGGCGCGGCTCAGCAGAGCCCCCCTCTACCCCTTTTTCTTTCCCCTCTTTGTCCTGCCCTTATCCTCCTCCGTCTTCCCTCCTTTATCCCCTCTTTTCTACCCCTCCAGCTTCTTCCTCTCTTGCTCCCTGTCCCTCCCAGCCCCGCTCCTGCCCTCTCCCCCAGCCTCCCTTACTCTCTCTCCATCCTCCCCTGCACATCCCCAAACCCCCCCCACCCCTCCTTTCGGCCCTCTCGCTGCCCTTTCCCCAACTCGACTCCCCTCTGTTCCCCTCTTTACTCCCTCTTTTCCCCCTTTCTTCCCCTCTCTTCCCGCTCTGTTCCCCCTCCTCTCTCAATCATCCCCCCCCACTCCGCCTTTCCCCCTCTGTCCCCAACCTTTCTCCCTACCCGACCTCATCCCTTCATGACCCCTCCTCTGTCCCCCTCTCCTTCTTTCCCCCGCAGCCGCGGGGCTCGGGGTGCCGGAGAATAAAGCCCAGAGGGCCGGAGCCGGCACCCCCACCGTCCCTGGAAGCCCCCACACGGGAGCGGCCGGCTGGGCTGCTGTCCCCCTGCAGTTCAAAGCACCGCCCGACACCGCCGGGGCTCCGGCTTTCCCCACATCACACTGGGGTCCCCCCGGGGTGGGGGGTGCGGGTTAGTGGGGTTAGGGGGCCCCCCTCGTTAGGAGAGGGGTCCCGGGGGGGGGGGGTGTTAGGAAGGGCCCCCTCCGGAGGGGGGGGTCCCGGGGGGGGGTCGGGGTGGGCTCCCCCCGGAGAGGGGGGGCCCGAGGGAGGGGACGGGGCGGAGGGGGGGCGTTCCCCCTCCAGGCCCCGTCCCCTCCCTCGGGGCCCCTCCTCCGGAGGGGAACCCGCCCCGGCCCCCTCTTCGGGACCCCCTCCTCCGGACCGGGGCCCGGGGGGAGGGCGGGGGGCGGGGGGGTGGGGGGGGGGAGAAGCTGAGGGGTCCCGTCACTCTGTGTCGTGAATAAAATGTAAATGTTCCTGCTTAGAAAACCTGGCTAATTTGATTCTGG